>CAAKHB010001184.1:0-15350 GCA_901007665.1 Aeoliscus strigatus
TCATGCTCTCTTCTAGGGAACATGTGTCCGAGTGCTCTGCCGCCGCTCACCTGTCCCTCGCTGGTTAGGACCCAACACTCCCCTGACCCGAAGCCCCTCCTTCCTTTCCACCTGCTGCCTGGATTCACTGATGTGAGTATTGTGGTTGCCATAGTAACGCCACATCACACCGACTGTACCTTCACTTTGCCTTGCCGCCTTTTCTTGCCATTGCGAGTAAGTACGACAAGTGCAGTTCATCTTAGAGGAGAGTTATTTCCAACACCCCGATGAACACGCTGCCTACACTTTCCAAATATACCACCTCTGATGCAGGGAGCAGTGACATTTCCACACAACCCGTGGGGGAGGAGTGGGGGGGGGTTCCTTGGTCTTCCACACAGAGAGCTCTTCGAAGCCGAGCTCCCCCGCGTGCCACACGTCTAGTTTACAGACGAATGGAGCAGCATGTCCACATGTCCGTGTCTGTGAAATCAGAATCTCCGTAGTAATCGACTCCACAGCTGAGACGGGGCACGACGAGTTCCCACACCTCCACAGAAAGCGCACATTACATTTTTTTCTTTTCTTTTCTTTTTTTTTTTCAATCTCCTCACACTTTCACCATTTTAAAACCAACACCAACAAAACAGGAAGTAGTAGAATTGCTGCCTGCGTCACATTAGAAGATGTACTTCAAAGCACCAGACTGGGAGTCAGTTCATCATGACACCTGGGCTCAGGGCTCAGGATCCATTACTGCATGAGGACTAAGTCCTACCTGAGTGCTTAGTAATTGATTAGATATTAGAAAAGTTAACCTTGGTGTTCATGCAGAAACATTTGTCATTTATCACCTTCTCCCTGCAGAGCTGAGATTCCACCTTTGGGCATCTGAAGGAAACTTGAAACGTAATCACTTTGGTAATTTGGTATTTTCAGTCGACTGAGGGAAACCGGTGGTTCTCCAGCAGAAAGCCCAGTGTGCAGCGAAAGTGGAGAATCTTCTGTGGGTGTTCTAAGTGGGCCGGGTGTGTGAAGTGTGTGTTTTTCTTGGATGTATATATTTAAGGCTGCAGTCCCCCGTGAACATAGATGGAGCTCAGTTTGGTGCCCACATGTTGGTTGTCGTGGGAACAGGTTCTCACCTGTGTGGATGTCAGACATGCACCTCGTCCAGAGTGAGACAGCCTGGTTCTATGGAAGAAAAAAAAAAAAGTTTGTTTCCAAAAAAAATCAGCACCCACCAGCATCTTCCAACACATAGTGTAACTGTCACGCACTGCTCCGTGGAGTAAACCCAGGAGTATCTGTCATCATAAACTGAGTTCTGGGTTCGGATCCAAGTGTATTTGAACCTGGACCTTCTAAAACCACTACGGAACGCTGTGTCATGTGATCAGCGAAGCATGAGAGCTGAAACGCCAAGTGAAGAGGGGCATGAATGACTTTGTCACAGGGGCTGGTCCAGAACAGCTGTGGTCCCGGGCCAAGCAGAGAGCCAGTGGAGGTGCGTGGAAGGTCACTGATCGGGTGGAGGAGAGGGGAGGGGCCGAGAGTTCAGAGGGCAGCAGATGGAGCGGCGAAGGGAAGAATGTGACGGAAGGTCAGATGGTGATGCAGGAGCCTGGGGGCGTAGGAGGGAGGGAAGAAGAGAGGGACTTGTTTTCATTTCAGAGAGTTTTGAAGGAGCCAGTGACGTGACTGAATATGTCGTCAGGCCTGAATCATAAAGATGTTATGAAGTTCACACCCAACCACTGAAACAGATGAGGACCTCCTGCAGGCCTCGTGTGCTGCAGTAGTTGTACACAGGTGTACACCGTCAATTGGCAGTGTGTGTGTGTGTGTGTGTGTGTGTGTGTGTGTGTGTGTTTTCTCCTTTTGGTTAAATAAAGTGTGTTGCAGCTGCAGGGAAACAGAAAGATAAGAGACCGACGACTGCGTTCCCCCGGAGCCTCCATAGTGAGATGATCAAAGCAAGACACACACACACACACACACGGCCGTGCTAACTTCAGAGGACATCACATTGAATTACATTTATTCAGATTTAAACCAACTACAACCAGAACGGCGCGCCCACCTCCTCAGACAGTGACACGTTTACACTTCCCTCGTGTCTCACACACTCCCGACACGCTCTGGTGTCTTTGTGAGACACAGTACACTGTCACACGAGTGTGAGACACAATCTACTTCCACAAGTGTCACTGCATTAGCTGTTTTTTTGGGGGGGGGTTAACATCACCTGACTTTGCAGGCAGGTGGTCGATCCCCATCTGCATGGTGTGAGTGTCTCATTCATCGTGACCACGATGTGGAACTAGTGAATGCTGCAGACTACTATCAATGAGTTAATATCTGCACAAAATAAAGCAGTGTAACCGTGGAAACAGATTTATGAGGAGCACCTGGCTGACGAATATGAGTCTCATTTCATGTTTAACTGGAAACAATTCAACTTTATCATTGCAAATAACATCCAGCACAGTGCTGGGTGCTCTCAGTCCTTTGGAGAATGCGTTTCCAAACAACACGCACATTTCTGCGTCAGCTGTTGTCAGATTTCTATAAATCCGTCCCGGTTGTGTGTGAATATACGACCTCCTACATTTCACAGGTAGCAGGTTTGTTTGGCTCCACGAAGACCCGTTGGGTTTTGTTGTGCTGAATATATGTTCTCATTAAATCCCCCTGAAGGTCCAGAGGTGCACAGAACAGATGCTGGTACAGTTATTGTGCACAAACGCGCACTCACATACAAAAAGTCGGGGTGGGTTTACAAGCTCTGTAATCTCACAAATGACCGTTTTATCATCGGCCCATGTCACGGAGCCACACCCGCAGCACGTACACCTGGTTTCTTCATCGTAGAAGTCGGTCTTTGTGAACTGTGTGGACAGTGTGGGACACCGCCGCCCCGTTGAAGGCATGTTTTAAAACCCCACCTTTAACTGGAAACACTGTCCACAGAGTCCGGGCATTTCACAGCAACAGAGCTGGGGCCAGATTCTCCAGTTTAATATAATTTAATTTGACTATATCTATCGATTTCTTAAGATTGAAGATTTGATTTGAAGGTTGAAGGTTTTGTGAATCTGGGCCCTGACTGTAAACCATTATCCTTGGTGGTCAACAGAGGCTGAGGTCATCTCAGTTTTTTACTTCACCTCTGCGGCACCCAGCCAGTGGTTCAGGTCCTTGCTTGCTGTTTTATAAAGCAGAAACAGGAGGGTTCTCATTCTGGTGAAATGCCACAGATGCAACCGGTAACACCAGAGCCCATGAATACATTAGTGTTTACACCTCTGACCTGAGACCGTACATCTGCCTTCGCCCTGAAAGGAGAACATAACTCCTCAACAGCTGCACGTCACAGCGTCACTTTCACCACCTGCTCAGTCTTTGTGCGCTCTAAACCTGTCGCAGCCTCAAAGTTACGCTCCTCGTGTGTTGCAGATGGATCACGTCCATAAAGCTCTGCTCGGCCCAAACCTCAGGTTAACGTCCCCGCTGAAGAGGAAGTCCAGTCCCTGTGGCGTCTGTCGACTGAGGTTTAACTCGGAGGTTGGTGGTGTCCTATTTAGTCATCACGCTACAATGTCAGTTGAGAAAACCAGCATTTCTGTTACTTACCCTTTGATAATTTGACCTTTGACCTGTCGGGTTATTCCCTTCCTCGATGTGGGTGTCAGAACGATTTAAGTTTTAATTTACAATCAATTTCTCCCGAGGGATGACAAAAGTTCTGTCACAGAAATGTTGTTTAATGTACGTTGTCGCTTTTTAAAATAAAGAACGTGAAATTGAAATAAAACTACTTCATGTGTTCACGTGTTTTAATTCATTATGCACACAGGCGCAGGCGTCGTCACATTATCTTGGAACCAAACACGCGAAAAGGCTGAAAGCTTCAGACCCTCCAGATGCGAAGATGAAGACCTCTGAACTGGTCGCCAAGGAAACCACCTCACGAATCCTCTCGTCAGCCGGCTCGCAGCCCCCCAGCGCCGACACAGCATCGGGAGGTGTGTGCTTTGACAGGCAGACGTCAGCTGCGTTGGCAGCGTCAGATAGAGGCACGTTGGTCTTAAACCCTCTTTTCCCAGTCACGACGTTGGCTGTTTGATGTGATAAACCTCCTGCTGCTTTGGCTTTCACAAGGAGGAGATTAAAGGTTGAGCAATACCTTCTGCTTCGCCTGCGTGTCTAGATTCTCTGACGTCACTCGAGGGCCTCCTGAGATCAAAAACACATTTCACACACTCTGATAATACGATGGGGAGAGGGGGAGAGAGGGGGAGAGACAGCGTTGTCTGTGTATACATATATTTGTGTTGTGCGCTGGTCCCAAAGTGAGTTGGTTCGGAAACACAACGCCCTTCTGAAGAGTCATTTCCTCACATCTTCACAGGGGACTGAGGAAATGATATTTTTTGGTTCACTGAGTCACAAAAACAGCATTCACCGACCGTGTAAACAGACAATCTGAAGGCGTTATGTTCACGCACGTGATGATTGCAACAAAGGTGACCACACCCACGCCTCAGACAGGAAGTGGAAGCTTTGGAACGCCTTCATCCACCACTTGCGTGTGCGGTTTAGGGCACGACTTGACGCTAGTTCACAGCTGAGTTTGTTGGAAGAGAGAAAGAGTCCCTGAACGAGTGGTCACAGGCGCCTTCTGAGCTAATCATCATCTCAATCGATTGGTCCGACTGCTCTGGAGGCTCTGGAGCCTCTGGAAGTCGGTATCACACATGATAACAGAGCCCAGTCATCTCTGGAGTAAACTGTTCCTTTAAAATCAAGTGCAGGCAGCGGGGTCCGCGGGGAAATCATTGATTGTTAGTGAGACGAGAGACGTCGAAAGAACTTTAGAAGCCTGGTGAGTCTGTGTCATCACATTCTTTGTGGAAGCGGAGCAGTGTTCCCATTGGTCTCTGAGGAGATTTACAGACACAAACTGACGTGTTTTTTTTTTTCCAACTTATAATCATCTTTTCGTTCCAGAGCCTTCAGGCCCTGACCCTCCCACAAGCGCTGAACCTGTGAAAACGCCCTGTGACGCCTCCCTGTCCCCATGTCCGAGTTTGACAGAGAAACAAAGTCCAAGAGAAGGTGATGCTGATGCGACTGCGGGGGAGACGGAGGAGGAGAAAGCGTTACGGCTTCTCTACTGTTCCCTGTGTAAAGTGGCCGTCAACTCTGCCTCCCAGCTCCGAGCTCACAACAGTGGTGAGAGCAAACACACACACACACACACACACACACCGGCTTGTACCGCCTCTGCTCGATCTTTATGTTTTATTTTCATTTTTTGTTTAATATACACTCAGGCACAAAGCACAAGACAATGCTGGAGGCGAGGAGCGGTGACGGAGCAATCAAGTCCTTCCCGAGGACGGGGGTCAAGGCCAAAGTGGCTGAAATATCGACCGGTCTCCAGAATAAAACTTTCCACTGTGAGATCTGTGACGTGCACGTCAACTCTGAGACGCAACTCAAGCAGGTAGGTTTCTGAGAATGTAGAAGTGCATCGATCCACATGAAATACATTCTTTCTCCAGCAGGGGGTGATGCAATGGGTCTGATCATTTCACGCTGACGACAAACTGCACGTGACAGTTTGATTGTACGAGTCTGGTCTCTTGTTCAAACATACACACACACATACAGTTAATTAAAATTTACTTTAATAAATTAAATCACATTTGAAAAAAAAGAATTATTTAAAAATAATTGAGTTGAACAATTAAATATTTATTTGTAATCAAAATGAAGTTAAAACTAAGCTTAGAAGCTGCAGTTGTTCATTAGTTTTTATTTATTTCCCCCATGTACAAAAGACATAGTTGGTCATTTAGTATGCACTGCATTCTTTCCTGTGTTGTTCATTCATACAAATGATGTGTAATTGCAAATACAGTGTGATGATGTGCCCGAACCATTCACACAAAAGTGAAGCGTTATCAATTATGCATGGTGCAATAACATAACTTACTGCTGCAATGCTGCTGTAGAAGAGGGAACACACACACACACACACACACACACGACAGGACTGTCCCACTCCATCATTCTTCAATCCTGCAGTAGTCATGGACAGGCAGTCTGCGGATGCACACATCTCTCCCCGTGTTACAGCGCTGCCACAGCCGACACCTGTTGCTGCAGCTGAATTAAAATCACAGGTAACTGATCTGAAAATCCACGGGGGCCGTTTCAATGAGCTGCTGAATGTGATGTGGGCATCTGCGTTCGTGAGACGAATGCGAAGCGCCGCTCCCCGTGGCAGTCTGTTTGAAAGTTAACTTTGACCAGGTGCTCATGCATATTCATCAGCTCACCTCTGATTATGTTCCACACTGGCCGAAGCCATCTGTTTGTACCTGTCAGTCAAATCAGAAGAAGACATTCAGACACGCCCCTCATGAATATTTTGGCTCTTAACGCCCGAGACGACAAAGGCTGAAAATGTAATGGTAACTTTGATTCACTGTCCACGCCAGCACATCAGCAGTAGGAGACACAAGGATCGAGCAGCAGGTAAACCAGCCAAACCCAAGTTCAGTCCCTACATTCCTCCACAACGCCACCACCACAGCCTCCAGACAGTGAGTAGCCATGTTTTTACTTTCACTGTAACAAATACACCAAACAACCATCATGGGTGAATCAGATCTTCGTGACGCTTCGTGCTCTTGAAAGTCCAAAAGTTCTTGTTGTCTGAAGCTCAACTTTAGTGCCTCCTGTGAGGAACACGGACATCTCCAACAGAAAATGTCTTCGTTTTCCCTCCGTAGATTTGTCTCGCTCGACAAAACAACCAAGACCAACCAACCAAACCTCTGGCTTCGTGTCTCTTACAGCGTCAAATCTCGGTTGCGGCCACTGCTCCCATGGCAACAATGACCCCCTTCCCCTTCCGGCCAACCTCAAACTCCAGCACCACCCTGTTTCATAGCCAGCCCCTCCCCCAGACTCTGCTGCACCCAGCCCCCGGACCCATTTGTTCAACACACACGCCGATTCTGTTTCCTCCTTACTGACCCGTCTGGAAGCCGAGAACTGGACCGATCCACACGTCACGAGAGGCAGCAGATGCTGTGGATGTTACGGACCACAGATGATTTGCTGTGGAGACCAGAAAGCATCATTTGGGTTGGGGAAGAGAAAGTACAAAGCAGTGACTGATTGAAACAAAATTATTTTCTGATGCGTGTGTGTACGTGTGTGTGTGTGTGTGTGTGTGTGTGCGTGTGTGTGTGTGTGTGTGTGTATGTGTGTGCAGGCCTGTCGGTGCCTCGTACAGATGCTTCGATTTTCTCCATTCCATTACAATCATTAGTTGGTAATAATCTATGTAACGCGCAGGAATGCTCATAGAACTGTTCAATTCACAGGGTTTGAGAAAATCATGCAGAATGTTGAACTTGCCCTGACTGCTGCTGTGTTTGTGTGCACAGCATGCTCGAGCTGTTTGTTATTTTTCCAACAAGGGAAAGCTGCTGGACGGTCATGTCGGACTCTGCATTGACAACCTTACCTGCTCGTGATGCTTAGTGAGAACGACCACCGATGTAACGCTACATTATGTGCATTTCTGGTCAATAAAATATCGAGAAAATCAGATTATCTTGAGAAACTCAATTCAAAGTGGGTTGGAACAAATAGCTCCATGCTCCATCACACCAAGACGCTGTCAGACACGTGGACTCATCCTGATCCAATCAGACGGCTCCTCCTCCTCCTCCTCCTCCCGAACCCATAACTCTCCTATACAGACCATCTCATCCTCATCTTTTTCTTTGGTTTCGTCTATAAAACTAAATGAACTGGACGATTGACAGGCCGACCTCAGAAGATGTTTGTCCAGCGATTTATTACTCAGGAGGAGGACAGGTAAACCTTTGCCCCCTCCCCTGCAGCGCCTCCAGCTTCATTCTCTGAGATAAATCAAAGCAGGAATGTTCTGCCGGTCCTTGTGATGATGAGCTTTCCTCCACTTCAGCCCCCAGCAATGTGTAACTCATTTTGGGAGCTTTTGTTTTACAGGAAGTTAAATTCAGAAGCCCAGAGGTGCGGAGAGCACACGGGCTGCTGCTCCCGTGCAGGAGACGATATTAGACCGGCGATGAATACATTAGGCTGTGTGTAACAGCTGTGCCCGGTCGACTCCAGTGGAAATCAAACATTTATTTTAGTCTGAATGTTGACTGATGACATTCCATGTTGGCATCTCAATGATACTTTCACCTTTTTCAGAGGTCTAGTTGCCTCGTCTGGTCCAAAACTGCAAAGATCTTTCCACCACTCATCACATTCATCCATCACCTGCAGGCTAACTGACGTTAACTGCTTCACTGAATAAGAAGAGTCATCCAACCATCATCATTTTTCCTTGCAGCAGTCAAAAAAAACAATCATTTGTATTAATTGTGTGGCTGATGATTGGGAACATCTGTGTGTGGGATGCTCAGTTCCTGCTGGGATCCAGATCTCCTTTGGGCCCCTGACTCCCAGCCTCCCTCCCTCTCCAGACTTTGCTGTTCTTTGTCATCTTTCTTCGTTATCTCCTGATACGCTCACGGCTGCTCTCCTCTCCGCAAACGAATATGGACGCATGAACATATGTCGGCAGGTAATTCACCCGGGAGTTTCTGCCTGCACAGTGTGCAAAGCAGAGCTCTGTGTGTGTGTGTGTGTGCGTGTGTGCGCCTTGCAGCAATGATCACACATAAAAGCACTTTTAGAAGCTCTTGGCCACAATATGCACCAGTCTAACCTCAACACATTGCACTTGAACTTCTTGAACAACCTCTCTGAACGATAACAACCGACTCCTTCTGTTGGTGAGTTATGTGACATGTTTTACAAGCTGGCATTGATTCTCGGTCTTGTCTTTCCCAGGAACATTGTGACACGAAGATACTGATTGATGGTTTGCTGCGTTAGGCAGTTTGCTAGCCAGCTAGTCCAGCTCCGTCCTACTCGAACCCAGCAAGTAACTATGACAGAACCTTCACAGACCTGTGAGGTGTTATGACCCATACAGCATCCCTAGTTGTCTGTGATTCACCCTGTTACAGAGTTCACAAAGTTGTAAATTGTCCAAAAAATAATCCCTGCAGTTCTCTCAAAAAGTGAGGGGTGGTGCAAGGGGTGAAATTCTACACACTAGTCCTTTAATATCTCATTCTCTTTGGTATGAGGACCAGGAGCCAGTGGCCTGTTGTCATCACTTTGCAGAAAAGATGGGAAAATGAAAATATGGGACCAACTAGCACATATGAATATGATGTAGGCTGTTTTTGAAATGATTAAAGAAACAGGAAATAACGGTGAGACACATGGAGGAGTATGTTCATACCTGAACACAGCAGGTAGGTGTGACAGCAGCACTGATTTGCGAAAAGCAGAAATTTAAAGGTGCATAAACAGCTGTCAGTTCCACTTCCAGCCTGTCGACCTGCTGTCGCTCTCTGCAGCCTCTCAGAAGTCGTTCTGTCGGCCTGTCTCTGTGAAGGTGCTGCAGCGGTATGGCGAGGAGCAACAGGAGGGGATGTTGGCGGTGAAATAGGCGTCTCAGCAGGGTGTTTGAGAACAGGCTGTAAGGCATAATGACTGCACTGCTTCCTGCGGAGAGACGATTGTGTGTCTGGGTTCAAATGGATGTAATGGTAAAGGAGGGCTCCTGGAGTCAAGTCAGACAAAGACTTGCAACCACAGCAAGAGAAATCTAACGCAGTGCTACACCGCATTCAGTCGTACACTGTATGTTAAATCTTTGATATACAAGCTGAGATGAATCTGGTCCTGATTCACCCACAGCAACACGATTGATTTCTTCATTTTTCATGCAGCACACTAAAATGAACAACAATTGTCAACATAATAGAGATTCCCTGGAAGTAAAATGTCCAGTTTTTCATTAATATAATAATATAAAGCAGTTTCCTGAGCTGAACGGGTCTTAAAGTTTTCTTTTCTTCTCTAAACCTGTTATGAGTTACATTTTCCACAGATTTACTCTCTTGGCATTTCCTTCTGAATGCTTAAATAAAGACATAAATGTATATTAGTAAATACATATTCAGATGCTTGTATCTATCCTCTGTCGGTTTTCAAACTACATTGTTTGTCACTTTGAACTGAACAGCACTGAATGTTCCAACAAGTAAACATAATAAAACGGTGGGGAAAAAAATCCACCAAGCCACGTGTTTTTGGTGCAGTGGAGTCAAACTCATACTTTTGAGAGCTTATCTTTTCATTGGCCAGACAGCCTGTTAATAAATCTGTTCATAACGTCACCAGTCTGTCACACGAGTAGATAAATAACCTGGCTCTTGCTCGTTATACTACAAATGAGAACACGGTCAACTGTGTTTATTAACTCATTGTCTCTTACTGTGCTTATATTCAATCTTTCTTGTTCGGCCTCTTTCCTGTACTTGATAATACGGTTCTCTGCGGGTATCTGACATGTGGGTAATTTTGGGGCGGTAGCACAAGGTGACTGTGTGATGGATTTGTCCATTAAAGCAAGCTGAGCTGAAATGTGTGGAGTCCCCCTGGCTGTCTATATGTGTGGCTTTATGAGTTTCTCTCCCTCCTTCTTTCTTTTAAACAGACGTGATCTTATTCTTAAAACAGTGAGTCATTATGGCTCACTTAGCAACAACCGAGCTCCCATGCCAACAGCATTGGTTGTAACCTATACTAAAATTACCCACCTGTTTCTGGAAAGACTTGGCAGCTGTGACAACATGTAATTTACTTAGTTTCATAGTAAAGCTTAACTGCTGCATGCTGCTATATCTAAGCAAAATAGAAATAAACTTCCTTGTGACACACAAAGCATCACACATGGGTGAGAAAATTCAGATGAAACAGGAACTGTCTGTCTGATGACTTCACTGGAGCTGGCACCAGCCTGTTGCACGACACTACTGAAGTTACATTTACTTTCAGAGGGTTACACTGACAACACCCATGCTTTACCAATCCCCCTCTGGAGCCACAAAATGAGTTGGCTGTCATAGACACATTCTGGGCTCCTCACTGCCACAGTCCAAATGGATGTTATTTGAGCTGTGGTAATTTACACTAAAGGTGCAGTTTTTTTGGCCCTACATAAGGGAGAAACTCCTACTTGCCCACAGCATAGACTGAATCATGACTAATGTGATCAGTATAGTATAGTAACACTTCTAAAGTACTTATCAGAGAAACACTGAGCTGATTAAAAGGTGGCCGGTTAAATGACTGACGAGAGGCTTTAAAGGAGTAGTGTAGGGTCTAGTGATACGGGGTGAGTTTCTGAGGACAACAGCTAACCTCACCTCTGCCCTTTTGGCCCCCTGGTGGTCAATAGATCGCTACTCCATGACCTGAGTTATTGAAAAATGATCAAAACTTGAAACATGGTTAGCAAGCACCTACAACTGAGTCAAGTAAAAGGAAATAATGAACACATCCACCAAACAAATTTCATTTAGTCAACTAATTAGTCACCTCTCCTTCTCTATCTGGAAGTTTCTATTACATGAGATGCAAAACACTCAAACACTCCTTCCTCAAGTTCAACTAACTCCATATAAATGTGAAACATAGGACTCTGGGCACGTGCACGCTACTCAATCTCAGAGAACCTACAAGGAATATAACTCTGGCAAATGCTTGTCAGTGGACTTTAGATTAGCACATTTATCTAAAAATCCACAATTATCCACATGCAGAAAAGCAATTTGTCGAGTGCCGCTCAAACTCCTCTCCTCTGCAGTCAATTACAAATATCCATTTTGGAGGTTCTTAATAGAGAACCCCCTCAAGTTGGCTAAATGAGCATGACCCTTGATTGGCATCAATCTAATTTTCATTTCAAACACTTTTCTCCATCCATCTTTGTCTGGCTTGTCTCCAGACAGAGAGGAAAAAAGGTGAAAGGAGGTTGACTGAAAGGCTGTGAATGATAATGAGATGTTTTGTGTCGACTGTTCACTCCCAGGTGGCCAGAATATGCCAACAAAAATGAATAACAAATTATTCTGCATGTCAATGGAGTGCAATTCTCCGAAGACAGCGTGGATATACATACTAATTTGCGATACACTACTGCCATCCAGCGGGCGGCCATATTTTCCAAGGAAGTGACGTAGTTAGACTCTTCACCAATTAGACGTCGCGGCTCGCAATTCGAACGTCGAAATCTTCGAGAAACAGATGTCTCTAGATTAAATGGCTCCTTTTTGTGTATAACAAAGTTACTGAAGGGCAAATGAAGTCGTTGGTAGGTTCGACTTTGCGTATTGTTGTCTTAAAACGTGAGACCGCTTCTGCTAAGCTTTGCTAACCTACTAACGCTACGCTAATAAGCGCTAAATGTCGGGCTAGTTGTGCTAGCTCGTCGGCTAGTTGTCTGTCAGTCGGTATGTGTAACGTCAGTGTTTTGTTTTGCTTATTTTTTTTTAATCACCAGGTTCGAGTAATATAACAACGTGACAATTTATCCAACATGGCGAAAGAGTGCGTCCCGAAAAAGACTTTCCAGCAGTGTCGGCAGGCCATTATTAAGAAGGTGATGGAGAGTAAGAAGAAGCGGCTGGCCAGAGCTTCAGCTCCCAGGAGAGGACTGTCACAGCCGATGCACAAAAATAGCGGTGAGGACAGAAATCCCCTAGCAGCGTTTCTTCCACGTTTTTGTTACTTGATATCGGAAGTAATCATGACATTATTGACTCGGTCAGAGGAAGTGCAGAGGGCGTGTTGACCAGAGGATTGTATTGAACATCCTTCATGTGTTGTCTCTCAGGAGCCGCATCTTCACACAGCATCCTGAAGGGTCTCCAGCAGAACAACAAAGAACTGGCTGTGGCCTTGCAGGCTGAAAAGGAAAAAGTGAAGCAGGCCAATATTGTGATCCTGCAGCTGAAACGGGAGGAACAGACCCTGTTCCTACACCTGCTTCTGTTGAAGAGGAAGCTCAAGGATCGGGAGGCTGTGGCAGTGGGTGCTTCAGAGGTTGGTCCGCTGAACTGACACAAGCCCCTTTGGAAGGTTTTACTAACCACTTTATAAAGTGTGTATGTAACGCATGGTGTTTTGTCCTTATTCCCATCTTTAGTTAATTAATAACCTGTGTGTTAGCTGCAGCATCATGCACTGTCCATTGCACGTTATCAGATTCAGACTCTTGGCTCGACAGACCATGTTAACATAGCATTTGATACCATTTGAACCATCTTTTATATTTTTCCTTTAGCGTGAACCCTCAAGCCGAAATGATGAACCTCAAGCCCCTGAAGATTCACCAAGGTGATTATAAAAAAATATCACAGGACATTCTATGACATGCACTCTTTTCACCTTCTTACCAAAGACCCCATTGTTTCTCATCTTACAGGAGAAAGCAGACCAATGAGAAACTTGGTCAGCTCACCGCCCTTGAAGTCTCACCAGTTTGTGCAGGTGAACACACACACACAAATGCATCACAGCTGTAACTAATCCAAAAATACCTACAAATAATTACAAATAATGTCTCATGAATATAACAATTTTTATGTAATCTTTTTCCTCCCAGACCCTCAGTCCTCAGTGATGATGAGACAACCTGAAGGGGACAAGCAGGTCACTCTGCCACCTACAGTGAATGTCAGCTGCCGATCCACAAATAGACAGCGCAGGAGGCGGTGGGAGCACCTTCATCACCTGGGCTCACTGAGTGAGGTGGACCCCAACACCACCTCGGGACCGCTAATAACAAGTCCTGTTCGCAGTGACAGTGGATGCCAGAATGAAGAAGTAGTAGTGGAAGAGCCTGTTGAAACAGAAGAGTTTCAGCACTCCACTCCTGAACAGGTCCCACCGAAAAGAAACAACGAGCCGCAGGCTAGAAAGAAGCTGAGTCAGCAGCAGCCCCGCACCAAGCCAGACCCGGTGTCACGGAAACCCGACAGAGGTCGGAAAGCACAGAGGGCTCCGTTAAAGAAACCTTGGGAGAAACCAAGAGCTCGCTCTAAGAGTCGGGATCGATCTGCCACTCAGGTCAAAAGTACTCCCGCATTGCATGGAAATAAACTCAACACCTCGCTGGGATTTAACGACACGTTTGACTTTAACTTTGAAGAAACGGTTCATGTGACCCCGTTCAAGGCAAAAGCTGAGGACAATCCACCAGTCACACCCATCAGCGAGGAGCCTCCACAGAACGCAGAGGCCCAGAAGGAAGCGTCGGCTGTGGAGCCTTCAGATAAAGACCAGAGCTCATCGGCACCGTCCTCTGAATCTGAGGACAGCCTTTACGTCCCTGACAGGACCAAGGGAAGACAGACATCTCCTAAAATGACCAAGGTGATCGCCACCCGAAGAGGACAGCTGTCTAAAGCTGTCCAACGGAAAGAAAACACCCCCCCGAAGCAGGAGATGTCTGGTGAGTATCCTGTTCCATTCTGCATTCATTCAAGATATTTACGTGATTGTTTTGTGATATTGTTTCTTCCATTCATTAAGTCGTAAGAGATGAGGACGCCACAGAGCCTAAAAAAACAAAGCAAAAAAGCTGACTCATCTTTCCATTCCCTATTATTCCTCTACATGTTCACATGTCGCCTCATGAGATGGCAGCGTCCTTCACTGATCTGTGGATTCATCTCGTTCTGTGCGAATGATGAATTAAACAGCTTCAACGATGACACATGAATCATAACTCAGCCACAGCCACAGAAGGCTTTGCTTTTTTCAATCACGTGAAGTCAAGTTATTCAGCTGACGCTGGGAAATGTAAACGCGATGGTGTGTTTTAAGCGGTTATGTGTCACTGCAGAGCCTCACGAAGAAGAAACTGACGACTGCCTGCCGCCTGTCAGTGCCCTGGTGGAGGCTGAGATGATGAGAATAGACAACGTCCTGTCCATCTCTGGAGATGCCTCCAGCGAACCTCTGCCTCTTTTACCCAGTCAAACACCCCGGAGAGTGAAGACATGCAAAAAACGTACGTCGTCGTGTGCTGAGACAGTCTCAGTCACCAACAGATCTTGGCACATGATACATGATCAGCTGCTTGATCACTGCTCTCTGTCTTATAGCTGTTCACTGGTTGACACGTGGAGACAAAACTTGTTTGGTTTGAACTGGGACTCCTTTTCCTTTACATCACGTCTACATTCACCTTTCTCCAGGTGGGCTTGGTGTCAGGACAGCAGGGCGGGGCTTGAGTCTGTGTGATGTGACCAATCTGTCCTCTGCAGCCTATCGTAAGCCCTCCAGCTCTGAGGCTCGGTGCTCCACCCCCATCCCAGCCCGTAAGCGGCGCAGTACCACAGCGGTGGACTACAAGGAGCCTTCACTGAGCGCGTACGTTC
>CAAKHB010001184.1:15370-25788 GCA_901007665.1 Aeoliscus strigatus
GGGGGGTTTGCCCCCCCCCCCCCCCCCCCGGGAATGGTATCAGGTGCTCTTCCATCGCGACTGACTCTTCTCATTCTTTGACAGGAAACTTCGGCGCGGAGACAAGTTCACAGACTTGCAGTTCCTCCGCTCCCCTATTTTCAAAAATAGGTCTAGCAAGTAGTCCATCCGGGATTCAAGGAAAACTGTGAGCAAGCAGCAAACACTTGTGAAATATAACGAGGCGTTTGTTGGATGTCGCTGAAAAACAACCCATTGTTAGTTTTAATGAGATTGTATTTTTGTGAATAGACCGTTTTCCTGTATTGTCAACATATAAACTGTCTTCCCCGAAAAACAAAAGCTGGAAATGTAATGATAACTTTGATTCAGCCTCCAACATTGTATTCATTACTTGTACTTTTGTTTCATCTATCCACTCCACCACATCAGCAGACACAAGGATCGAGCAGCAGGTACCGGTAAACCAGCCGAACCCCAGTTCAGCCCCAACATTCCTCCACAGCGCCACCAGCACAGATGATTTGCTGCAGAGAACTCGTGACGCTTTGTGAGAACGACCACCAATGTAACACTACAATATGTGCATTTCTGGTCTGTATCTTCCCTTCATCTGGTCAATAAACCTTCCTGCTCCATGTAGTTTTGTACTAATGTCAGGGTGTGTCAGATGTCTTTTATTGTCTTGTATTTATTCATTATATTTTCTTCTGCTGTGTAAAATGAAAATAAAAATATAAAAAATTAAAATATATGTTTTGCTTTAACCGTAATTATATCGTTGACAAAAATAAGAATTATAATCCCAGTGACTTTTTCTCTAGTTACTGCAAACACAATTAGCCAGACATCAGTTTTATTCAGTCTATAAAACAGGCTAACACTGTGTCATTAAAACCAATTGTACAAAGAGAATGAAATCAATTTTCCAGACATCTTACAAAATCTTTCTTTCCCTAAAGTTTGAAAAGTACAAACAAGCTTTTTTTTTTTTTTTTTACAAAACAGCAAAACTACACAGTATTGCACAATCTTCATTTATGTCCAAAGTATAAAGTTATCAATCTCCGTCTGCAAAACAAAAGTAATAAATTAAGACCTTGTCTTAAGCATATTTCTTACAAATCATAGCACATAAATAAGAATGATCTCTACTTAATTAAATTAGTCCTTAGTCAACAGCAGTAATCTATTTGTAAAACAAGTTCTTGGGAAAGGAGGAGGCTCTTATTTATGTTAACTAATACTTGGAAAAATAAAAGTGCATTTTGATAGTCAAACTGCCCTACACAGCTTAGAGAGCAACAATTTCTAATTCTGAAAAAGAAAATATAGGTTATGTACACATTTAAAATATATAGTGGGTATAAGTTCTTTCAAATAATTCAAATCTGTACAAATTTAAAGTACGCATTCATCTTTTGGCAGGATGAACTCATCTACGCCACAGGCGCGTTCACCGGTCCTCAGCACAGGACCGAAATCCCTCCGTCCCATTCGTCACAGGTAACACTTGCGGAATAATGACTCAATACCCTGTTCGATGCTCGTCACATCTCACTACCTGAGTCGGCCGACAGTTGATGTGTAGAACGTGTTCCCTGTGTCCTCGTCTTCGGTGGAACCGCGGGGGATGTGTGATGAAATACACAGGCAGTTAGTTCCTTTCATACCAGCTCAGGGGTCGTCGCCTTCAGTGTAAATATAAAACCTCCACATCTGTGTCGGCATCCATCCAACACTTATCTGATTGGACCCCTTTCATAGTAAGACTTTTCCAGAACCTTCCTGCTCCACTATCAGTAGTCCTACTCTTAGCTTTGACTGTGCGTTAGCCAGAGCATCTCCTCTTCAGTCAAACAAACATTCTTCTTCCTCTCCTCATCTACTTCTCAATGAGACCAGCTTCTTTGATCTTAGTGTAGAAGAACTTCTCTAGTAAGTTGGCACATTTGTAGTACTCGCTCTCCGGGGGGTTGTATTCACGGCAGTTGGTGAAGATGCGCTGCATGTCGGCCATAAACAGCTTCCGCGTCGTGTAGTACCGACTCTTCAGACGCTCGCTCATTGTCTTCAGGTCTGTGCGGAACGACAAGAAACATCGTTATCATCGCTGAATTTAAATCGGCTTTGAATCGTGTCAAACGTGTGCGTACATACCCATGGGGAAGCGGATGACCTGGTAGTACCCGGGCGCCTCCGTTTTCTTCACAGGTTCCATGAAAGGCCAGGCGTTCTGGTGACTCTGACGCGCACACACGTGTTGGTGATTGTTAGGTATGTGTGTGTGTGTGTGTGTGAGAGAGAGAGAGGGTGTATCTTACCTTCACATGTTGGAGGATGGTCTTCAGAGTGCTGTACAGTTGATCCGGGTCCTTCACTTCCTTCCTGGCAAAGCAGGAGGAACAGAGAGCATGATGCCGTTGTTACTATACAGTCTGTTTTTTTTGTACAGCAGTGTCCAGTCTTGGACCCTGGTCCTCGGGGACCTCCTGCCTGTAGAGGTCACCAGGCTCCTATTTGCCTGATTCCAATCAGCAGCTCTGCAGACGCTCATTTCAGTCAGGTGTGTAGGAGCAGGGTGCCATCGACCTCCTGTTCTACATTACAGCATTACCGTGAGTAGTTTTCCCTCTTCCATTTGATGTACAGCACATGTTATACTACACCATCCATCATTCATGGTACCAACGACCAAAGGGATCTCAGCTGTCTTACCCTTTGCCGACCGGCTTCCAGCCAGTTTCACCTGTTGGTTTAGAGAAACATATTTCAGTTCTTCAAAAACACACACACGAGACACTGCGAGAGCGCGGTCCTTGATGGGTGACGTACGTATGCCTGGAATGCTCTCAATAGGGATCTGCCGTACTCCTTCCTTAAAACAGGAAAGTCCTGGGTAGACCTTTCTGATCTGGGCCTGCTTCCGCTCAATCAGTTTCTTGATGATCTGAATGCGGCGAGCGAGGGAGGAGAGTGTGTGAGCTGAGACACGGATGAGGACACTATCCACATGTCGAACACACCTCCTTCTGTTTCTTGATGATTACAGAGAACTCTGTGTAGGGGATGCTCGGGTTGAGTTCACAGCCCATCAGCGTGGCGCCCTCGTAGTCCTTGATGTAGCCCACATATTTGGCCTTGGGAATCTTGATGTCCTTTGAAAAACCCTGAAAGCAAGAGGGCAGATCTGCTTTCTCACTGATTTACATGCCATCGACACATTAAAATGTTTTTTCCGAGTAGGGAGTCATAACAGGAATACCTGTCTTGTAATAATAAGACATTTTATTCGTAAGTGCTTTCACAGGTGCTCAAAGACAATTTACATGATATGATAAAAGGAAAGAAAACTTTAATACAGTATTTTGAAGTCGATAGATAAATTTAAGCGTTAAAAGCTAATATAAAAAACTGGGTTTTGAGCTGTTTTTTTTAAGTTTGGATGTTGTCAGAGTAAGGACTCTGCTGCTGCTTTATGTTGGTTTAAGTTTTAAATTTGCATTTTGAAAATTCACGGTCATGTGACCGCTCGTACCTGTTTCTTGAAGTAGCCGATGGCGTACTCATCAGCGTAGGTGAGGAAGTTGAGGATTTCGTGCTTAATGTGATACTCCTTCAGGTGGTTCATCAAATGGGTGCCGTAACCCTGCAACCCCACACAAACAACGAGGGTTCAAACGGACCAATCAGCTGCAGCCTGAACAGATAAATGGATGGCAGGGTGTGTGTGTGTGTGTGTGTGTGTGTGTGTGTCAGGGGGCACCTCACCTTGACCTGCTCGTTAGACGTGACAGCGCAGAAGACAATTTCCGTAAAACCCTGCGAGGGAAACATCCGAAAGCAGATTCCTCCGATCACACGCCCGTCCTTGATTAGCGACAGCGTCTTATGTTTCCTGACCAAAAACCAACAAACAAACACAGATGAGCTCCGGTCCGACTTCTGCTGAACAAGACGAGAACGTCACTCACGGATCAAACACCAGCCGTGTGATATACTCCTTGGGCATGCGCGGCAGCTGATGGGAGAAGACGTTCTGGAGGCCGACGAGCCACATCAGGATCCTCTTATTGGGCTTCTGGTTCAAGGAGTTGCCGATCACGTGGAATTCAATCACTCCTCTGCGCTCCTCTAGACGGGCGGCCTCATCACGAGCCGAGTGGGCCGAAAGCAAACTGGTCTGCGCAGAAAGGAAACCGTCAGACAGAAATAGTGTTATTAAGGTCCGAATATCCAAATTATTTTTCTTGTATTAACTCTAGTTGCGCTTGTTTTTGTAGGGCTTCTTCCCTGCCTGGGTACCTCTGGAATGGCGGCGGGGTCCGTGATGGTTGCCATGACTTCATTGATGAGATCCATGGGGATGTCACCCACCACCCTGGGTCTCTTGTTCTCCTCATGGGGAAGAGACTCGGAGGGTTTACGCTTCTCGCCAGCTACAACGAAAACACGCAAGGTGAGTCGTCATAACCGCCTGCACATCTGGTCACATCGCGACCTGTCGGTTGTGTCCGAGTAGAGAGATCTAAGACACGTAGGGCAGCAGGGTCCAGGAATGCAAAAAATGAAAGCAGGTTTTCAGATGTGGTTGGCATGATGATTTAAAACTAGAACAGAAGAGAAATGATTGTCTTTCTTCCCCCCGTCAAAAAGATTATATATTTTGAAAAATATCTTAAATATTATTCATTAAATAATATTAACATTAATTATATATTTTTAAAAAAATATTTATTTATTCATATTGATTAATATAAATCTATTTATATAAATGTTACTCTAGCGTCTGAATGTTCACATGGGATGGGTCCAGTCTTCTTCAAGGGGCGTGGTCTAGTTCTGGTGGTTATTTGGCATCATTGCAGACTCCGGAGTAATGATGGGTTTGGCTGTGATACCTGGACTGGGTTCAAGCACAGATGCCATTTTCCTGGCAGGACTGACACTGCCACAGCTGGAAGGATCCACGGACACGGGGCTTATGCTGTAGTACAGGGGTCTGGCCACCGGGGGCGCACTGATAACTGCAGCGTCAAACGACACAATATGAACAGTTAAAAAAGTGAATGAGCGGCAAATAAAACAAAGAAATAAATTCAATAGTCAGGCTGAACGCCGTGTCGGTGAGGGTGTGTGTTACCGGTGTGGATAGGAATCTGCCCCCCCGAGGCTGCTGCCAAGAAGTCTTGGCTCCAGATGGGAGAACTGTGGCTGTACACCTCCTCCTCCAGCATGGACAGGAACCTGAGTCACAGAAATCTCAATGCAACCATTTTCAAAAATGCGTAGGTCAACGTTCGTACGCATTTCTACAATAACAACGACCAACCGAAGCTCTCAGAACAGCTGAGTCATGAAGTCACACCTCCTTCACATAGCAGGAAATAACTAACTCAAACTCATTGTTCCAATCATTGTTTGATAAAGCCAATTGATCGGGGGTGTGATTTATGAACTATATCGCAACCAACCACCAGGGGGCCACTGAGCTCATCCTTACTTGGGGAAGTGTGTGAGAATGAGGGTGCGTTTCTCAGGCGGCAGCTTGTCCTTCTCCTGTCTGGCCTGCTCCAGCAGCTGTTTCCTCATCACCGTGAACACCGAGCGCAGCAGCGTCCGGCCGAAGATCTGCGTCGTCTCATAGCGCGGCAGACTGTCACAGAACTGAGGCACGTTGCAGTAGCACAGCCACCTGGGGTCAACACAGCCAGTTGAACAGGTGGACGACACTACGGCGCGCTGAGCGGCGGCGGCTTGGTGCGACGCTACCTGGTGTAGTTGGACTTGTATCCGGCTGCGTCGTCGTTGGGCACCCGCTGGCGTCTCTGGGAGGGCGTCTCCAGCTGCCAGTAGTTGATCTGGTTGAGGAACATCTTGGCCAACTCCATGATGGTTTGACGTTCTTTAGATGGCAGGTGGCTGAATTTGTACTGGATGAAATTGTTAACCCCCTGCAGGGTGGGGGGGGGGCGAAATTAGGGAGAACGTGGACAAAGTGAAAAGCTGAAATACTTGTTTTGGAGACGTGTGCGAACCTGTTCAATGCTGGGTTTTTCAAACGGAGGGCTCTCCTGTGCTTCTAGCATGGGTTTCCCCATCTGAAGGATGGATTTCCTCAGCAGCTGAAGGAAAAGATCACAACTTGGAACACTTGAAATGACACGTGTTGGCGTCCTGAGTGTAAAAACGAACGCTTACTTTGAAGAGTGAAAAGTAGACCTGTTTGGTGTCTGCGTCCTCCTCCTTGTGGACGCATGTGTAGAGATACTCCACATCTAGGACGATACCTAGAAGCCTGTTCATTTCTTCCTCAGAAACATTTTCTAGATGCGTCACATGATCACCTGCGAGGGAGGGAGAGACGTCATGGAGAGGGTAATCCCCTGTGGCAGATGAAAATCCGTCAGTGGGGCTCATACCCAGAGTGTGGGAGCAGCTCCGACAGGGCTCCTGCAGGTTCACAGCGTTGGACTGTTGGTCAGTTCGAGGAGGCGTGGGAGGCGGGTTCTGATTCTTCCAGCCATTACACTTACAGGCTCCTTCAGCCTGTGAAAAGACGTTCAAATGAGTGCCATCGGGAACAGATGGGTCCTTTCTTTTTATATGCATATACACTACCAGTCGAGTTGGGACACACCTTCTCATTCAGTGTATTTTTTTCTTTATTTTTACAACTTTTTCCGTTGCAGATACATACTTAAGACATAAATTTAGAGTAAAAAAAGTGTTAAATAACCAAATGTTTTGTTTTTTTTTACAGACAATGCAGAGAGTGTGCAAAGCAGTAATCAAAGTTAACCGTGCCTATTTTGAAGAATCCACTCTAAAAAAACAAAACGTGTTTTGAGTTATTTCACACTTGTTTACTACATAATTCCATACATGTTAAATTATAGTTTTGATGTCTTCAGTGAGAATCTACAATGTAAATAGTCATGAAAATGAAGAAAATACATTGAATGAGAAGATGAGAAAGTGTGTACAAAACACAAACTATTAAGTCATTTTGCCACAAATGCAAACACCAATACCTGGAGGATGGAACTGTAAATTATCTGTAACTGTGAAAATCCTCCATATCAGAGAATACAGATCAGCTTTTTTTTTTTTTTGTCAAGTATGAAAACATGTTGCTTCTCCGTCAGACTGACGCGGCCTGTCACCGTCAGCTGGAGCGGCCGCACTGCGCCTGCGCACTGAAACAACAACAAACTCCGCCCCCTGGCAGCTGTCACCCTGTCAAAACAAAGACCCCGTCCCCTTCTGCGGAGCGTCCGCCGCCGAATACCCCCCCACCCCAAAAAAAGAAAAAATTACCCCATCTCCGGCCGACCACCGTGGCTCGGCTGCACGGAGCGTCCGAAGCCCGAAGCAGGAGCTCGCACGCCGGGCTGCGACCTCCCGCACGCAGGCAGCAGCTCCGGGCCAATGTTTACACCAACCCCCACCTCCACAGACCCAGGATCGGTGTAAAACACTGGGCAGCTCGGAGCTGGAAGGCCCCTGTTTAAAACTCAGCCACTGACGCCTTCATTAACTGGATGGTTTTTGTTTTCGGTTTTTTGTTTGATATGGTCTGTTCTCTAATTACTTCACGAATGCAAAATGAGAAAAGTGCAGCAATGGCTTCCTCTGCTGCGCTTGCATTTTCTAAACTAGTTCAAGCAAACAGAGTAAAAACAGTTTATTGCAAAACGCGCCACCAAACCCGATGGAACCAGGTGGTCTTGCAGAAAACGAAACGTACTTTGCACGATGAATAAACTCCGAGTTTTTCCAGTTTCTTCGGCCGAGGTGACGAGCGGAGTTGCGCCTTCTTCGCGGCGATTCGTGCGGATCCTCCAGCGGCGCCGGAGCCCTCCGTGCTCCCGGCTCCAGGAGCGGCCGGAACCGAGCCCGCAGCTCCGATGGCCGGTGAACCTTGCTGGATCCCCGCGCTGTCGGCCATGATTCGCACCGAACGCCGACGGGACACCCCGGCCGGGCAATATTCGCGGTGCCGTCCTCTCTATTGCACAAGCGGAGGATCAGACATGGCGCTCATCATTATTTTCAATTCCTCGCTGTAAGGCTCATTTTCCTCCACTAGGGGACTCAAACGGGCCCAATTCCACTGGAATTCAGGGAGGAGAGGTCACAAAATGCAACCATTTGTCGACAAATTTCAAGGTCAAAGTAATGGGGGGGTGTGCAGGAGCATGGAGAATCCGTCATTCAACATACAGGTTTCACTGATGCCAAAACTGTATTTTATGTAAAAACAGAAGAAAACCTTTGAAAAGAGACGTTTTGAATTAATTTGAACAGTAAAAGTGATCTACAAGACATGCCAAGTGACAAAGAGAAGGCCCTCGCTCACACAGGTTACAATAATAAATGATCACATTTATTTTCAGATTTATTTGGTCATTACATAACAGTTCTGTAAAATGTTTGCCTTCAAAATGTTTTCTGCTGCAACTTCCTGCAAAAACATTTTGCGTTAATTTGTTGACGGGTGAGGCGCCATCATGCCAGCTAATGGTTGTTACACTGTTCCTACGATATTCTCACATTCATCTGTTTACCGTTTATTTTTCCGTTTCCTCCGAAGCTTTTACAAGCAGTCAAAGGGCTTGATGCCACTTTAAAAAACAAAAGTGAAATCCAAAAAAACAAAAATCATTAAAAATAGAAACCAAACATGTTTGGATATTATTTTTTTTTGTTTGAGTACAAGACAGACAACTAAATAAATGCAATACCATTTCTTTTGTTAATAACACGACATACATTTAAGAAGACCACCATTGATTATAATTTAACCTTTTGTGTGAAAATAAGGAACAAAACCAAAAAAAAAAAAAAAACAGATTAGAGCTTTTATTTTCCCTGCGAACTGTTCAGTTTTTTTTGTATGATTAGCTAGCAAGCTTTAGTCTTGTCACTTGTAAATCAAAAAGGTGGACTACACTGCAACACTCTATTTACAGTATATTATTTATATATTTATATTTATATTTATATATATTTATATCACACTGGCTGTAATTATGACAAGATATATTCATGAGCATCATTAGTGCAAGGCATGAGTAAGACCTGTAAAAAGAGTAACTGAACAAATGTACTGTGTGTGTGTAGTGGAGGGAAAAACAAGTGACATAGCTGAGAGAGTCTGTGTGCAAGAGGTCTTATGTACATGTGAGGAAGAAACTGTGTGTTTGTGTGCGTGCGTGCGTGCGTGCGTGCGCATGTGATCCTGTGCAAGTGTGTGTTCAAACACACATGAATGGGCGCGCGTGCGTGAGTCTTCTGTCACCAGCCAGTCAGCCCCGGCCCCCACACACTGACACACAACTGTGTCTAAAGCACTTCCTAAACAAGCCAACACAAGTATTCGCTGTTTAAAAAAAAAAAAAAAGGGTGATTACAAAGCAACCTTCCACACTGCAACTCGCAGATTCCCACCCAACGCTTTCTTTCGTTGGATCGAACCAGGCAGCGCCCCGATGAGACTATCGAAACGGAAAGGGTTGTTCGCAGAAACGTCCCGATCTGAAGGCAGAGACCCAAGAATAACCACAAAGCAGTGGTCAGAACAGAATTCATGAAAGGACGTGTCATCGGGAGAGACCCGGGGGGGCCTCAGGGACGACTTGTTCTAGGGAAAGCTGGGTGGAGCAGACAACGTTTGCTGTTCCGCATTGGCCCTTGCAGACACTCAGGTCACAGAGTAAATACTGTGACTCATTGCACAATGCCCCTCGGGAGAGCTTCAAGCAGGCCGGATGGGGGGTTTTGAAAAAAATTGGCAGCCGTGCTACTTTTTAATTTATTTTGGTGGGGGGGGGGGCTGGATCGCAGTGGACAGGTTAAGGGATTCAGAGAGAGAATCTAAAGAATTACGGTTCATGACATGTTTGTCAGATAAAAGGTCCCAGTGAAAAGACAGAAGAAGCGTATGATTCCAGTATTCCTCTCTCTCTCTCTCTCGCCAGTGCCTGTACAAGAATGTGCATCTCCTCTCTGTTAGACTTTTTGTGCTACTGCTGACACTGCTGACAAACAGTTGTCAATTTCAGGGTATTTACATAAACAGGTATGTGCATCCAGATTGTTGACAAACATTCATTCACAAAGTCATCCATATACAAACAAAAACAGACGACTGGTGTTAGAAATGCAGTAGTTACGTCGTAAGCTATCCCAGATACGGGAGGAGAACACTTCCTCTAAACCCAACAAAGATGGCAGGCAGAGTCTGTTATCATCACTCTATCAATCATAACTGATAAATGGAACAAGCTGGATGACGGCGGTTTAGGAGGCTTCACCAGGTAGAAGAACTACGAGAGGCAGAGCCGTGTGTGTGTGTGTGTGTGTGTGTGTGTGTGTGTGTGTGTGTGTGTGGGGCAATGAAAGGCAGCGGGCGC
>CAAKHB010001184.1:35348-58138 GCA_901007665.1 Aeoliscus strigatus
TCACTGAGTCGCCCCTGATGGCTGCCACACACACAACGCCCCCGTGTTTTTGCACAGAACATCTCTTTAAAAAAAAAAAAAAAAGCATGTGGATTGATTGACGTCTATGCAAATGAGGGAGGTGGCATCCTCAAAGGAGACACCATACGGATGGAGCAGCGCTCTGACGACAGGCGTCTACAAACGGCTCTTGTAAATTCCTGACATGCTTAGCATATGTTAATGAGCCATTCTCTCGCTCTGATATAATTACTGCGAGGGGATATTGCCTTTGGTGGAAATATCTGTCTGGCACGGCATGGCCACCTCACAGGGATGGAAAGAAAAAAAGTAAAGAATGATTCAGTAGCAGCTGCATAAATTCTCATTTACCATACTCGGAGGTAAAGAGAGTGATGGTGGCAAATTCACTCAGGATGATATATTGGAGAGAGAGCCCCTCTGTTTCATTATGTAGCTCCTTTGTTTCAGCATGTCTGCAGCCTCACGTCGTTTGTTAGCGGGAATTTAGCCTGTCTTGTCATTTGGGCCTTTTTTAAAAAAAAACAAAATAGACAAGCCGATGTCTACTTGAGCTCCTATTACATCTTGGCCGGCTGTAGATGCGTATGTTGTCTAAAAACAGAACAGAACAGGACACTGGAGACAGGCTTTTATTGTAAAGGATAGGAGGAAAATGGAGCTGTTAAAGGCTGCACGACACATCCACTGTGGACTAGTTATGGCACCACGCACATCCATTGTTCAGATATCAAACACATGAAAAATAAAGTCAACACGATAGCATTTTAGTAACATCCCATATTTAATCAAACCTAGGGAACTACTGCAGAGTGGAGCGGAGTATAAACGGTGTCTGGATTTCATCATTGCAACTCTGGCAACTTCTTGCACAGCAGTGTTTGCCTTAAAACTAGAGAAGCACTCTGAGAACCCAGACCTTCACCAATCACCTCTCAATATCACCGTCCTCCATTCATTGATCTCCTCTAATGAATTTATTGATCATCAAAACAGGACTTTGTCTCTAATAGTCAATAGTTATTAAAACAATCGTTTGACACCTTGTTACACTAATCATGACCTCTGACCTCTAGTTTTTGTTTTTTATTTCAACAGTAAAACTAATACCAGCCCTCCATCCCTGGGGGGACTCCGAACCCCCGACCTTTGTGTTAACAGACAGACCCACTAACCACTGGTCCACCAACATTTAATCATCTGGTCCTGGTTCCATTAGCAGCAGTTGCTCAACATTTCATTCAAATCTGTTCAGAACTTTTGGAGTGATTTTGCTGACCGATACAATCAGAACCTCCTTGGCGGGGGTCACTAACTGCATTATAAAATAACTGCACCTGTGTGTTGGTGAGTTGTAGAACTGTAATTGTCCGAAGTGCGTTTCTCTTCATACGTCCACGTGATGTCAGTCGCCCTCGGACTCCGGCTGAGGAGGTGTTACTAACTCCAGCATGACATCATATCAGCTGCAGTTGTATCAGAGCCCCCTCCAGCCATGATGGCAGCCTCCACCTCAGAGGGATGATCTGACACCAGCTCACCCTGCTTTCTTCTCTCCTCACACAGCAGCAACAGCTCTATTAAAAGGAGAAGTGCTGATTGCCAAATTATGGGCCTGAATCTGGAGAGAGAAGCCCAGGACAGCGAGCGTCCGGCTGGTGTCACAGGTACAAACTAGAGTCACGCATCTCTGCCTATGACAGACGCTGGTAGGGATCCAGTGGTGGAGGAGCAGGCTATTGTTTGGTGAGTTGCTCCAAAACCGATCCTGTTGTGTCACTAATGTCTGCGGGCACTAGGGGGCAGTGTGATTCTCCGCTGGCTGCTGAGCAGATGGTTCTGGGGATGCACCGATGCACAGATATGCCTGACGGATGCGAGAGAGATAAAACGGCTAATAAAAGGGGAGAACAATGAGCTGGTGGCTGAATGGAAATCGAAGCATCAGATCAGAGCATTGTAACACAAACATGTGTCCATTAAAGCGAATATGCGCAACCAAACACGAGAGAAGGCAGAAACACCAGGTGTCCGTGACAAAAAATACCTCTTATCAAATATAATCTAATTAAAATCAACACTATTTAACATCTTTGATAGAGATTAAAGACTGGAAAGCACAATGGACCACAACTCCTTTGACATCATGTGCCCGTCTCATGACCCCCGCGTCTGTTTTACGTCACAACATGATATTTAAATGTACAGTCTGAATACCGGAGAGTAGAGGACGCTGTCTGTGTTTGGAGGTGACCAAGAAGTGGCGCCATTACCAGGCTCGTCCTCATTAGAGGAGTTTGGAGGCGAACGCTGGGCCGTCAGGCCAGCAACCTCTTTCTGGCAGTTCTAGGTCAGCACAAAGCAAACTGCTAAAACACCATTACCACGCTGCATTTGTCCAAGAAATGAGACAAAAATCCCACTGGAACTTCAAAAGAACAAATAAATCTTTAATCTTGAGTGCCTTTGAATCTCTTTGAAAGCTTCCTTGGGTTTGGTAATAACGGGGGCGGTGGAGAGGGGCGATGTGTTGTTTCTGTTTGTTTGGGGAAAAGGGACTGTTTATTTATCTGGGAAGCATCGCCGCGAGGAAACAGGCCGAGATAGATGTAGAGGATTTGATGTTACGGCAGAGACGTCGCACCGTGGGAGACCGTGGGACGGTTTCTGCCATCGTTCTGTACAACTGACAGCCTTCAAACGCTCTTCGAGGTCATGTGATGGCCACTGGAGCATGGGCGGGCGGGTGGGACACCGGATTGCAGCATCTGGTCTGCGGGTGTTTCTAGAGCACGCACTGCCCGTGGCGCTGCAGGCTTGGCTGGCTGAACATCTGTCTGCAATGTGCAGGGCGGCTGGTTGAGCAGACCCACAAGCAGCCAAAGCAATGTCCTGCACAAATGAATGTCCTTCAGGAATATGCGGATTAATATCTGCTGTGCCTCAGTCCAGCTGTCACTTAAGTCCTTTGTTATCATTTTTTTCCCATTCTTGTATTTATGCGGTGAAATCTCCACCCTCATCAAAGATGACACATCAAAACGGTCGGATCCTCTCGTAGTGATCACGACTAGTATCTTTAACATGTCAAGAGTTCAGTGATTATAGTTTTCAATAGACTATATATGTATATAGAACACACTGTTGGTGCTTTCTTTGGTGCAAATTACAGCTGTGGCTCCTGCGACTGTCGGTAGTTTTTATTTTTTTTTCCCCCGAACGACGTTTATCTCAATAGGCCTCCACCGAGGTATTGACACAAACAAAATAAAACCTGGGGCTGGTTGATCACTTTGGAATGTGTTTATAGTCGGCGCCGGCGTCCGTTTGAGGCAAATAATAAAATCACACTCCAGCAAAAGGAAAGTCAATGAGTCATTTAGTGCCGCGAAGCGTTTGTCTGTCGGCGTGCGGCGTTACGACCAGGTGCAGCCGAAGTTGACCCGAGTGTTACAGCAGTTGTCTGAACGCCTGCTGATCCTCACACGGGAGATGAAGGCCGCTTGTTCGTTGTTATTTGGCAAAAATGTACTGTTGGGAAAGGCAAAATAGAAATCCTATTATTTATTTCAAACATTAAAAAATAAATCAAATGAAACACAATAAAGTATGACCTGGTGATGACGTTCGATGTGCAATTCACCCTGAGGGGGGCACTGTTCCTTCTGTAAATTCCAGTGAAATCCATCCAACAGATTTCGTCAGAATCAATCATTTTTAGTGAGTTTTAGTGAGATTTTTTCTGTTTTTTCTGTATTTTTTTCAGTTTTTATGGTATTTTTTTCTGCTTTACTGAGTGTTTTTCTGACGTTAAGAGCAACATCATTCCTTTCTTGAGAGCTTGATATAATGGAAGCAAACATGACCCACTTGTTTAGTTTAATCCAGTTTTACTTTTTTTTGTTTTGGCTTTGAGACACTGGGAGATGCTCCTGTGTTCAAGTCACATCAACGGTGTTATCATTAGTTTGTCGACTTTATGCAGCCACCTTAAGACTTTGTGTAACCATGGATACAGGGTCACATGCAGGAGCCAGGTGTCCAGTGCGAGATATCGTACAAGATACTTTGAAAATCTCACAGGAATCCTCCGGGGGAAAAAAACGCATAACCCCCCCCCCACAAAAACAAGAAAATACCATGAAAAACTGAAAAAATACGACAAAAAAACTAAAAAATTCGCAAAAAAAACAAAAATTAAAAAAATATTCTGAATGACAGAAAAAACTACTCTGAAAAACAGAAAAGAATGCTCAATATTACAGATTTTTTTTTTTAAATTCTCAAGTGAATAATGCTTCTGTGATTTACTTCTCAGTGTTGCAGCAAACATGTCTTTTTAATATTTAATGCGGTTTATGTTTTTCCTTATTTTCAAATATCTCCTGCAGGAGATAACAGAACCCAACACGACGGCTCGCGCGGCTCAGACCAACAGAAAAGAGCAGTGTGATACATTGCGCCTTCTTGCCCTCTTCCCATCCAGCCTTGCCGACAACAGATGGCCGTCTCTCCCACAATGCCGTGCAGTCGCAGATGCCAGCAGAAGAGGTGACAAACACTCTGCAGGTGTCCGTCCCTCCGCGTCCAGAGTTTGTGTGTGTGTGTGAGTGAGAGAGAGAGAGAGAGAGGACAAAGAGCATCTTTCTTGCAGGGAGAGGAGGGTGTAATTGATAGCAGAGGACAACCTGCAGGAAGGAAGTGCCATCGTATGCTAAATGGATGGGTTGGCACAAACTGTCGGCGACAGATGCAGAAGACAAAAAAACACTGCGTTGTCAGCGTGGACACACCAAGCTAAAGTCAGATCATCATTAATGAAGTCAGTTCACAGTTTTTGACTCAAATGCCGCATCATATTATTCTGTTGTTTTTTTTTTTTTTTTTTGGACCGCACCGTGCAATCTGCCTCCTTTCCCTGAGCGCTGGCCGGTCCAGGTGTGGCGGCGGACGGGGGCGAACGCAGCCAAGTGAGCAAGCTGCTGGCCAGGTGCCCCTCAGAGGCTCGCGAGACTGACCAGATACCAGATGGCTGAGGAGCAGCAGCAGGCCGACGCTCCGACACATGCACACAGGAGAGAAAACACACACACACACACACACACACACACACACACACGTCGTGTGCACTGCAGTCCTCCGGTGAGTTTCAAAGTGAAATAACTTAATGTGTTTGTGACGGTAGTAAAACACAGCCCGGCGTAACACAACCTGGATGAGATCAAGATGAACTTCCATGACTTGACAGGACAAAAGTGGTTAAGATACAGAGCGCTTGTATGGAAATATGCATGCATGCGCACAACATATCCACGCAGCTGGCGCGTTTTTAATTCTCCACACATTCACTTCACTCATAACTGCAGTGGGAAGGACAATGTGAGCCCCCGTCGGGCCACACGTCACGTTAGATCCTCCGTCGTATCAGTAATTCGTGATAACTGCGCTTGCAGCTCCAGTGCTTCCACACATCCGCCCACGCTGGTATCGACTGCTGTGGACTCGGGGGTTACTAATCTCGAGCTTTGAATCTCAGCCCAAACCCGATTAGTCCAACTCTTTCTTTTTTTTTGGCTCGATTCAGAATCGAATTCCCTCCGGCTTGAATCAGGTCAGGCTTCATTTGATTCATTCTCCCTCTGATGTTCTGATCCGTGATAGTTTGTACCGACGTTTTCTCCGAGGCCACACCGTTGTAGACAACCGACCTAAGACGTCGAGGAGGTTTGGTGGAGGTCAGATGGTCGGGGCAGGTGCAGCAGAGAACATTAAAGGGAAATTCTGCTGTTTTTTTGACCTACAGAAGCTCAGACAGTTACGTACCAGCAATATTGTCTACATCAGCTATATCGTACCTAGTACTGCACTAATTACAATCATTCCATCCAGCATATGTGGTTGAAAAACACGGTTAGCACTGGATATATTCTTCCCACACATACCTGACTGGATATAAACTACTAGTAGCGGCTACTTGCTTGTCGAAACAAAGCACCTGTATGCACCTGATACCTGTACCACAGAGTCATAAATTACACACATGTAGTATCTCAGCATCCGTACAGAAACAACGGCAGCCATTTCTTCCACATGAACTGATGGTTCATTCATCACAATTTCAGGGCCGGACAGGAGAAGACGGATCGGCCATCTGTAAATATTTATTCAGCGTCTCTATAATTAACCAGGGCCGATGCGTCTTGTCTAACATACATGTGTGATGACACACGGTCGCTGAATAATGCATCACGGAGCAGCTCCGTCGAACCGTTATCGGAGATCTGAGAGCGATGAAGCGCTGATGGAAAGATGAGTCCGACAGAAAGGGAGGGAGGTGGCACCTGACGCGATAAAGAGCAGGTGAAGATGGAGAAAGAAGAGCAGCGGCGTGTTTGTGGGGGAAAGTCACATGAAAGAGCCGAAGGGGTCGAACAGACTTCGACAGACACTTGAGAAACCATTTGGAGGAAAACTAAAGCTGCACGCTGAAGACCAAAAGTTCTTTAACTTGGCAGGAACACAGCTCATCTCTTTAAAGGGACTCGAGGTTAACGAAGTTGAGCAGTTTAGAGAGTAACCCAGTTCACCTTCTAACTCGTATCCAGTGTCAGACAACAAACTAAGTGTTGATGGTCTAAAACCTTCAAGTTTATTCTCAGTCATTCAACAATTACTATGTTATTATTCTAAAAAGGACTTCAGTGTTCACGTGAGGGCGCCTATTTGATGAACAATGGGAGCATGAGGCTGGTAAATGCTGCACAAACAACCAGGGGGGTTGTCGTCGTGCAGGAGAACTCCCTCGTTCAGCCCCACTTTACGTGTCTGATGTTGTTCTGCCGTCTTTGCCTCCAGTTTGTTTATCAGTATGCGGATTCCGTCGGGTTCAGAATCCATACGGGAGCTGCCATTTACAATCTGAGACGTTTCACGCAGATAAAACAACCCCCCCCCCCCCCCCCCCCCCCCCCCCCCCCCAACCAATCAAAAGCATGAGCCCTGGGAGTGCGCAGTAGTCCCATGTACATTTCAACAGGAATATCTCCACCGATCTGCATCGCAACACTCAAATTTTGACATTTAGAATGAAATATTGATTTCACAAACAAAACTCTCACCAATAAATAGCTTTTAATCAACATGATGGCTCGGCGCTCCCACCGGGCGCCTATCACATTTTAAGATTTAACATTTTATAAACGCACAGCTCCGCAGCTGATGGATGATGCTCCATTGTCCGCGGGGAGTCCTGCCACACTCCCTTTCACTTTCTTCAACTTATTGATAATTAAAAACATTTTTAAAGCAATGGGGACAAAAACAACAGGCAGCACAGCACACAGGACAAACAGAAGACATAGAAAGGACCCACACAAGTATTTATCGCCAACAGAAGAGCTTTGACTAGAATATGTGCCATTGCGCGGTAAAGGCGACACGTCAGCTTTGTGTACTTTCACGCGCACAAACAGAAAAATGCAGCAGCGCCTCCATTTCTTTTCCTGCCACATTAATATTGTAAACAAATCTGCCTTTCAATAATTGACAGACGAGGGGATTACTCATCTCCGCGAGATGTTTCCGTCATTTAAAATGTACAAAGAAATGAACGTCCAAAACGAAACAAACAAGCTGGGGACGTGTGCAGCTTAAGAATTGGATGGAAAGCTGCTTTATTTTTTATATTCTGTATTTTTTCATCTGCTGCTTTCTCAGGATTCTTAGTAACAGCGTCAATGAAGACGGGTTGTCTCTCGCCAAACGATCTTTTTTCATACGTTACACTCCCATCAGTTTTTATTATGATAGTTCTTGATGTTGGAAAGTTTCAAACGCTGATGTGTGAGAAATACACAACACAACGTTATATATGTATATATACATACATATAAATACGCTACCATTCAAAGGTTTGGGGTCATCCTGACAATTCCAGTTTCATGCAAACATCATTTTCTAATCACCTTTCACCTTTGAACACGATTAGCTAACAGAATGTAGCATTAGCACACAGGAGTGATGGTCGGAGCAAACGGCCTCTGTAGATGTCTGTTCCATTAAAGTCAGCTGTTCCCAGCTGGAATAGTCATTTACCAGATTGTTACCTGTGTTCACAAGATGAAATCATGTGTAGGTGAAAATAATTTCCTGCTTCTTCCATCACATGTTTTCACTAGTACAACTACCACGACTGCTGATTATTGTTTTATATTTACAAAGACAACTGCACGTCAAAGGTCAGCCACTGAGACAAAGTGTTTATTATCGTGTACTGTTGAATCACATGAACTTTTTTTTTTTTTTGTACATTTCTTGTCCCGTTCCATCTCCTCTCTGTCGACTAATTCTGAATGATAGCAGTGGTCAAAGCGATCCTGGAGATGAAATATGATTTGTCTTCCCTCCATATGTTGCAGGGTTTATATGAGGTTTCCCGCGGCGTCTATAGGCGGCGTCTGCTCGCTGCTTGAATTGTGAAAGATGGCGTCGCTGCTGCAGCATCCGCCGGGGTCCAACGTGACGGATGGAGTGTGATGTCCCGCTGCGTGTCATGTAAACTGTCTCTGGATGCGATTTCACCCGACGGAAATGACAAAGAAAGACCCCCCCGATCACGTAACCACAATCGCGCTAGAACCCCAAAAACCACGTCACGTGCGAAGACTTTTCATCGACGCTGTCCCAGCACGCCGTCCGTCACACAGCCAAGCCACCGCAGGACGCGTGCGGCGTGTTTGGCCTCTTCTCTCGTTCGGCTCTCATTAGCCATCAATCATCTCCTCCGTACCGGCTTCCTACACGAGAACAGACCTCCTGACTTCACCTCCCACCATGATGTTCACTCTGGCACTCTTAACACCCACGGACGTGCACAGGCGGGAAAACATACACTCACTCACCCCGTGAGATACGGAGGCAGAGAGAAATGCTCACTTTAACGAGTTTCACTCCATTTCAAAGTGGATTCACAGGTAATAGGTGAAAGCTGTGACATCTGGGGTCAGAAGAAACACCTTCACGATCCGAACGTGAGCTCAGCGTCGTTTTAACCCTTTCAGGCGCTGGTCGTTACGGTGGACAGTTATTTAGAACCACTGGGTACTTCTGTAAGTCAAAAAGGTGTAATTCCTGTCTGTGCGGTGTTTGCATGCTCTCCCTGTGTCCCTTTGGGTTCTCTCCAGGTACTCCGGCTTCCTCCCAACCTCCAAAAGCACACTAAGGTTAATTGGTTGCTCCAAATGTTTCAGTGGCTGTCTGTTTTGTTCATGGTGCCCTTTGACCTGTCCACAGTGTACCTGTATCTGGGGCAAGTGGTAGACGATGAATGAATGAATGAAAAATAAAAGAAAATACAAAGAAAAAGGGAGGTGAGCGTCAATTTAAAAAAAATAAAAGATATTTTGGAAAATAAAATTGAAGGGGTTAAAGTTTTTAACTCCAGACAACGTTGGAACAAATGTACGCTGAGTTGCAGAATCTTGCTGCAGCTACGGGAGCGTTTGGAGGAGGAGGAGGACGGCGGCGTGTGAAGCCAAGGAAAGAAACAAAACCCTGTTGAATTCCCTCGGTGAGGCGTCGCCCTCCCCCGGGGTGAAAAGAAGCATTGTGTGTTTTTTCGCTGCGTCGTGCTGCTGAGCAGAGGACAGGAACACCGATAGCTGCGTTTGCTTTGTCCTTGTCTTGTATGTGCTGCTGCTTAACACACACACACACACACACACACACACACAGTGAATAGACAGATCCTGCTTCACTGAAACTTCACGGAAACGTCTTCAGATGGACGGCGAATCACGCCGGTTTGAGTAAACATCAGTCCTCACGTCGGCTGCTTTCACCTGCACCGGTCTGACGTTGACGTCTGCTTCCTCTGTCTCTTCCTGTCTCTCAGCCTGGTTCATTCTCTTCATTATCTCTGCCACCGCACACCCGGGGTGGATAGAGAGAACAAGACACACGCACAGAGAGCGAGAGAGGTCTGACACGGGCCCAGTTCCTTAATAATGTCATTCGGTGTGAACGCTATTAGCAGATTACCCTTGGCCCAGGGCAGCCGAGCCATGTGCAGGAACTAGATAACCTTGTGTTTGGTAATTTAATATCAACACTTCCCCTCTTTTCTTTACAACACACAAATACCCCACTTGTCCCCTCCAGTCCTGTTTCTTGAGGAGAGAGAGGGAGAGGGAGAGGGAGGATTACAAGATAGTGACTTCTTGAAGAGTCCTTTCCTCCGCTGAGGAGTGTGGCAAATCAGCTCTTGTCCCTGGATGTGGGAAAATATATAAACAGGCTTATGGTGAAAATTCCATCAGATTTAATGCAGCGAATTTAGCTCGGCAACATCAAAGGGGCCGCCCATCGTTCTTAAAAGCCCAAGATGGGGTAATGTCACCCCCCCAACACACACACACACACACACACACACACACCCCGCTGCTCCTTCTCCTCCTCCTCGCGGGCTATCACCGCATTTACCACATATCAGCCCAATATGAAAGGCGCAGGGGAAATTCCCTGTCAGACAGTTTGATTTTGAAAGGGTGGATGAGAGACAGCCGGGGAGATCTACAACTTAGAGGAGCGAGTCTTTGTGGAATCAGATCCCCTCGCTTTATTCCCCCAAAGCTCAGTCCTTGCTGTATCTCACGGCCGCGGCTCCTTTCCCCGCCGTGAGTGAGCCAAACGAAAGGGGGGCCGTGGCCGTATCACTCACAGGCACTCTCTCACATCGGCATTAGCACGCCTTTATCTCATCTCCTGCAGACCGCCATGGCCGGTCGCCTCTCGGCCCTCCAGGCTACTTTACTAATAACCTATTCCTTATCAGTCGCCGCGCACCTCTGCCTGTGATCAAAGAGCCAATTAATGGAGCGGGGAAAGGTGAAGCATTCAAATAATGGAGACAGCTGTTTTTCTCTGTTTGAGAAAATCCATTTTGTATTGTTATCGGCTACACACACACACACACACACACACACACACACACACACACACACAGACGCACGCTTGGACCGACGCGTAATTCAAGTCTGCTTCTGCCTGACTTGATAAGAGAGAGAGAGAGAGAAGAGAGGGAGATGAGAGGGCAAAGAAAAGAGGAAATGAACTTTGTGTGGAAGAATGTGGCGCGAACATCACACTGCTCCAACTCATCCGAGAGCTTTGACTGCAAAGACGTTCAGCAGAGAGAAAAACGTTCCGGCACTGATGTCCAGCACGTTCTAAAACCTAAAACCAGCGGTAAGTTCACAGATTCATCGTGCTGGTGGTGAGAACAGCAGGAGAGATTTGCTGCTACACACCTGACCTTAACCTGACAAAAAAGATTTTTTTTTTCAAGTTTTTGATGAAAAAAAGTCATACTTAAGTCTTATATACCTCACATACATACATACTTCAGTGTCACCTGTTCTGATGGAAGAATGTCATACGGCAGCGTTACGCTTTTTTTTTTATGAAAAAAAAATCACACTTAGCCTTGTTTTTTTTTTTTACACCCACTATAGCGTTATGTTTACTGCTGCAAAAGTCATAAAAAAGTCATACATCAGCTGTTAGTTTTCTCAGAAAAACGTCATACTTTCGCCTTGATGTTTTTTGATTAAAAATACGCTGTAGCGTCTTTTTTTTTCTGTAACAAAAAGATGTGTTTTTGTTTTGGTTTTGTTTGAAAAAACAAAACCGGCTATTGGATGACCTTTTATTTGACTGTAGGATGACAACGAAAAAAAAAACTTAAGGCTTTAGTATGACCTTTTTTTGCAAAAAAAAAGGAGGCTCATATGTGACTTTTTTGTTAAAAAAAATGCAGCAATAGCAGCCCAATGGTTAGAGGTCCTGGCTTTCAACGAGTTGCCATGGATATGGATTCAATTCCAGCTACGCAGGACACTTACTAATGAAAAAAAGTAAGGCTATAGCATGACTTTTTTTTTGTCAAAAATGAAGTATGTATGTAAGTACAATTATTTTTTCATCAATAAACATACGGTTGTGTTTTTTTGTTTTTTTTTGTCGAAATGAATAAGGTTAATAATGATGACATTTTTCTTTGTAAATGTAAGGTTGACTTTCTTTTCATCGAAAAATTTAAGACGATAGTATGACTTTTTTTTTTCTGTAGATTTTAGAACACTTGTTGACGCCTCGTGGAAGCATCTCTCTAACACCTTTTAGAGGAAGCGGCTGTAAATGAGAGCGGCGCCGCCTCGTCGTTGATGAAAGAACATGAAGTCTGAAGTCTCTGAGGCAGGTATTAACATATTTATTACACCGTAAAGAGAACATCAATACCAGAAATATACTGCAAAGTTTCACAGACTGACAGACCATAGTTTACAGCCCAAAACAAAAGAATTAAAAAAAAAGAAACCAAAAGAAATAAAGTCAACAAGAAACCACAGTTCTGACATAGTAGACTGGAAAGCTCGCTAAGGACACTGACGCTAAGCGATGGAGAGACCGCCCAGTGTCAGCCTACCACTAACCTGTGGTTTACATGTCTCAGTTAAGTATTGCACAATAACTTCAAACCATTTCAGCTCTTTTTTTCCACAATGAATATTCTCAGGAGAACACAACCCCCTCCCCACCCCCACCCACCACCCATTCTCCGAGTTCAGCCCACTCGCCGATTCACGCTACAGCCTTTGCTGCTCACCGTTGGCCGCACGTTTCTTGATGAGTCGGAAATTCAAATAACATTTCCCTCTATTGTGAAAAACATGCCTGACGTTTTTTATTTTATTTTATACAAGCTTTGCCGTTTGTATACCCCCCCCCCATTCTTTTTGAATTAACCCAAGCTGAGAAGTCGACAAGCACTTTAGCGTGTCTTCACAACAGAGAAGACGAGAGAAAAGAGGAGGAGAAACAGAGAGAGGGAAGATCCAGAAACGTCTCGCACCTGTGACCTTCGCTCGCGTCATCAAAACAGGAACTGACAACGTGTTCTTTAAAATCAGCACAACTTTGAAAGTCTGTTCCCACAATTGAAACTTGATGTACTCCAGGAACGCCACAGGCATAAAGGAATATAACAAAAGATTTTTTTCAGTTTTTTTTTTCTCATTTCTATTTGTTATGTTTCATTTATTTATGAGGTCTGCATTGTTACCAAGTAGTGATATGGTTTTGCAGCTGTATGAGCTTTGACTTTGGATTTAAATTTTTTTTTTTTTATTATTATTATTATTTTCCTGTTCTCTTGTGCCCATTTGGTTTCGACTAGACCAGTATCAGCGCCGCGACTGATGCTCTTATCGTGCTGTAAGAGGTAGAGTGAGACTTGTTTGCCACCGAGGAATTTGTAGCAAAACACACATCGAGGAGGGAAGAAAGAAGGAAAGAAAGAAAGAAAGAAAGAAAGAAAGAAGGAAAGAAGGAAAGAAAGAAAGAAAGAAACAGAGCTTTTTGAGGAATCATTGCGTGATCATGTTTGTTGTTTTTTTCTCTTTTCTTTTTCATTCCCCGCCCAGTTTGGGCCCTGATAACGATGAACACACACATTATTTGTCGTATACTTTCAAATACATTAGTGTTAAAACAGCTTGGCTGTTTCTTCACAGCTTCATAGGAGTCGCTAGTGGGGGTGTCAGACACCTTTTTTGGACCTTCACGCTAAAGAATGCAGGGGAGTGTTTTATCTGAAATGGAGAAGTGCGGAGGAAGCAAACTGCCCGGAACCAAAGTGTGTCTGGACTTGTCTGTTGAGGTCACAACTTGTAACGTTCTTCTGTGTAGCACCAAGGTGGTTGTGGCGAAGATCCTTTGTGTGCGTCACGATAAGTGCTCTCTCACTGCGAACAAGAGGTTTGTGTGATTTACGCTGAAGATTTACAACAGAGCTTGCAACCGATGCAGCCTGTCCAAAAAGTCAAACCTACATGCACTGAAATAAATAAATGACCAAAAAAAAAAAACAAAACAGCAATTGGTGTGAAAGCGCAATGTCACACTGAACCTCTTCCATGTAAAAGATTTAACTGCTTAAAGCTGAACGGGCACTTCATCTAAACCTTTGTGCAATGAGAATGTACAAAACAAGAAAGAACTCTTGAAGATGTTGACAGAAATAATTTGGGTTCATGTCACGTCGTTTATTATTGCTCCAGTTCAAACGTAAAACTGCCATGAAATGTTTCTAATGTTCAACTTACATGTTCTCATTTCACAGTGTTTGACGAGTGCCACTTCTTTGCTCCTTAAAATAAGTTGCAAGTGGTTTTCTTTGCAAACTGCAGAAATAAATAAGTAAATGCATGAACAAACCTCTTCTGAAAATGGTTCAAAATCAGGGTTTTGGTCCTTGGTGTCAGTCTTTGGCTGTTTTTCGAGTCGGTTTTAATCTTGTGTGTTAATACTGTGTGTTACCTGGTGCTTTGCAGTGTTAAAGCTGTCAATCGGAGTCTACACCTCTGCATTTGGAAAGTTAGTCTGTTAGAGTATTTTTTTTTTTTTTGGTATTTTTTTCTTCTTTTTTTAAAAATTACAAATATTTAACAAACGTCCAGTAATGTGCATGCACTGTCTGTAACTATTCGTGAAAAAACTTAATGGTCAAAAAACAAACAAAATAAAATTAAGCTGATTTGGTGACACCCCGCTCCCCTCCCACCCCCACCCCCACCCTGCCAAACAGATGTATGTATAAAAAATAATATAACGCTATCACCACATACAATGGTCGACAAATTATGGCTCTATACCGACAACACAGGTATGCTGAAAAGAAGCATGCTGAAGTAACGTCTGTGACAGTGCAAATACATTTATGTATGTCCCTTGTACAAAACATTTAGGTTAGCATTCCGCGCAACATGCTAGTTCTCAGAAAAGTTCTGGCTCGGACTCAAGTAGCAGCTCTGAGATATAGCTTGTGTCTTTTCTGGAGGGCGAAGGAAAGTAAAACTTATAGCTCTACGGGTGATCTACCACTTACACAGAATAGAAAAGCAGCGTGGAAAAAAGATAACGCTTCTTTTTTTTTTTTTTATCTCTTTTTGCACCAGGTGGTGTAAGAGAAAGAGGGAGAGAGCAAGAGAGAGAGAGAAAGCCTGTTATAAAGGACTGAAGAGTTGGTGGAGTTCTGTGCATTGTCACAACTGTCCAACACATACACAATAAATAACCATTGGTGACACCACAGGACAGGAGTCTGTCACACCAGGACAGACATCTACAGAAAACAACAGGAACATGAGAGAAGACGGTCGTCAGAGTCGAGGCGGAAGGGCGCTTTTCAGTTTGAGAGGCTCGTTGGCTGCTGCCCTGGTGACAGTCTCACCAACGGGCCGATGACGTCACATCCTGTTTGAAAGCTTCTGTGACTCACCAAACGTGCACGTGTGAATTGTAGTCCCTGCTTCCTCCACATGTGCAGCGGGCAACATTCTGCATCTTGTCCAAGAATTCTTTCTTTTACGTCCTTCGGGGAGACGGATTTGTGTGTCTCAGCCCACTGACCTGGATATTATTTCAGGGGAGAGGAAATAACATTGGTGGAACAGCTGGCTCTGCGTGCAATATGCTGAACATCTGCCTATCTCATGGTGGTCGGTCTGTGGGCCAGAGATTCAGTCCATTACTCTCCCCCTGCGCGGGTAGACGACTTGTTTATCCATCCGTCAGTATCAAATTCAGGGCATTTGAATTGAGCATCAGCATCGCTATAAAGAATGACGGTGACCTCTGTTTTCCTGGTGGCTTGTGATGTTGTCCCGTGGTTGTTGTTTGGTCAGATGTGTTGAGGTTGACTGGTCTCATGTCCCAGATACAGGAAGGAAATAAGCATTAATTTAAGAAAGAAAATTACAAATATTTGAAAAAATGTGTGTGTGTGTGGGGGGGGGTCAGATATACTTGTTTTGAGTTCACTGTGTCGTTCCTCAATCTGAAGGGAACATTGATGCAGACCGCACATGCCCAAGAGAGGAAACACCATTTTGTGTAGCTACATATAACAAACGTGCCTATTGTAGATTATAAAGGGAAGCACTGTAGATTTTATATTCACACAATGCTGCTGCAACTGGAGCAGTTCAACAGCTCATTGTGGCACAGAGACGCGTGCTTTGTGTGCTAAAGCACCACTGCAGTTTCATTTTGCGCTTGATCTGTCAATACTTTGTCGCTATGCTGATGACACTCTGCTTCATGTTAACATTCATCCAGTGTTCTTTTTGCTTTTTGTGCTAAAATCTGCAGTGAACTCGCGGATTTATTTCCCCAGATACCTGCTAAATCACATTAAAACCCACTATGCTTCACTTTGAATCTTGAAGGTGACAGTTTAGATTTGACATCCTTGACAAAGAAGCTGTCCTCAATGGACCTCTCGGGCATGTGTTACTTTCATCTCTGGTGGACTCAGATTGGGGAGGGACAGCTTTCTCTGCTCAGTCTCTTTATATTTACAAGGAAAAATAAGATAAGCTACAATGACAACAACATTAACAACAACAGGCACAACGACAAACAGACAACAAGATTAGCAAGTGTAACGATAAAAGGATGTCAATATTTAAATTCATTCATTCAAGACAAAGAATATCTTTGTGTTTCTTTAAAGTCATGGCAAGTCAATATGACCTGATTATGGACCTCCTCTTTCTATGACTACGCTGCAAGATAGACAGGAGCATTGCCATCTCTTTCGGTTAGCCACATTAGCTTAGTATATTTGCAAGGCAATGTAGACAGTCATGCTGTTTGTGGGGTTAGAGGCTGGCTGTTACGCCCTGGAGGTCTTTGCCCTCATCCTCAGTGTTACTGTTTTAGCGAGGCGTGCCATCCAGGGCAGAGGAGGATGGGGTGCTCGGGGTGGATGAGCGAGGGGTAGCAGCAGGCGGGGTAGCAGCCGGACTCCCAGTCCCGCTGCTTGGGGTGCAGGCAGAGGAGCTGATGGGAGCAGGGGTCTCTGGCCCTGGCACGCCTCCCTGCTGCTGGCTGGCCTGCTGCTGCTGGGCCTGGAGGGTCTGACCGCAGACATGATGGTGCTTCTCCCAGTCCTTATGCTGGCAGAAGGAGCCGCAGTAGCGTGCCGTGTTACAGCCGCTGCACGTCTCGCTGGCCTTGCGGCCACAGTTCCAGCAGCTCTGACAGACAGATACAGAGCAATTTTACTATCACAAAACCAACAATACGAAAGACCAATAATTACATAGCTGCGACCATGTTCGCTGGATTTGATTCAAATGAATCGTACGTGATGGCGTCGCCTAACGGAGAACCAGCGGACATGACGTCAAGATTAGCCACAGATTACGGGGCAGAAAATTAACGTAACAAGCCTCGGCTTTCACAACACGTAGGCTGCAAACAAACCGCAGACGGATCAAAAAGCCCTCTCTTGTTACACCTCGCATACATCTTAGAATCTGCGAGGAGAATTTGTCAGGGATGTTGCATATCCACAGGAAACAGGAACGCAAGGTCACAAAGCAGCTTTTGAAACACTACTCCAGCAATTAATGTCATACGCGAACCATTTCCTTCTCCCTTAACTGATCAAAAGTCTCCGATGGAAATGAACAAATCAGAGCGTCTTCCCTTCCAACTGGAAAACTACATTCTGAGCATCGCTGCTTTGTGGGCACGGTAGAAGAAAGCGAGGTAATAGATACTTGCCTGGATTTATTTCGGTTCTTGAGGGCCACTTTAACAAAAACAACTCACTGAAAGAGACCTAATGCTGGAAGCAGCAAGATATGAAGACTGTATAAGAGCGTTCTTACCTCGCTGGAGTCTTCCTGTTGGTTGATAATGGAGAGCGCGTCCTCGGCTGCCTGACGCTTGGCCTCAGCGACCGTCCGCTCCATCTTGGCCCGTTCGCTGCTGATCATCTCGTGAGCCTTGCGCTCTGCCTCTGACACGGCTTTCTGCAGCTCTGACATGGCCTGTCGCTTCACCTCATTCACTGCCTCCTCTGGAAAGAGTGTGGATACAGAGGAAGTCAAGCCTCCCGAACCTGCAATGTAGTTCGCAATGTATTATCCTGCCACAGTCATCATCACTTTCATTTGCACTGTTTGCTCCAGGTACTCCTGTTTGCTCCCACGGAGACTCTAAATTGTCCACAGGGGGTATGAGCAGTGTAACAAACTGTTTAAATTCTCTTTCTGTTGACGCATGATTACACTGATAATCTGATATTTGCATGAACACTTGATGAATGAATTGAAATGCTGCCATCAGCGTTTTTGTGCTTGAAAATGTTGATATCGGCAGCGCAGACAACAATGATCTTTCTATAAAACAGACGTTTTAAAAAACGCCCACAACGTGTCCCTTTGAGCTGGAGCACTGTGTTATTTCCAGCTTGTTTTGTGGAATGAATAACCTTGCTGCACCGATGTTAAGTGGTGGAATTCCAACTGTACGTCAACGCAAAGGGAGGCCTTTTTTGTTTGCTCCCATCAAGCCTGTGACTTGACTAATTGTGTATGCAAATGAGGCAATTTATATTTAAATTATGCATTTCCATTGTGATCCCAGAGGCCCACGCGGTGAGGGGAAGTGGGAAACCGGTAGGACACCGTGGAAGGTGCTTGAATATTTATCACCAACTGTAAACATTTTGCCCATTTCAAACAGATGTATTCACCGCCGTACTCCATTGTGTAAAAATTCCTATTTTGCAATCCTCCCTGGGTCACATTTAAATCAGTGTGAGCCAGAATGTATGCTGCTGAAGTGAAAAGGATAATGGAAATGCTGCAAAGAATGCCGAGAGAATGAGAAATAGAGGGCACCAGACAAAAGATAAATACAGCTACACGCTCGGCAAATACGCTTCACTTTACTTAATTTCTTTACATATTACACATGCATTATGAATATAAAAATCTGTTTTCAATGTCAAACAGAAGGAGCGTGTCCCTAACGACAGACATTTTCGCTCCTTTGTGAGCGAGCAAAATTTTCATAACAGGGTGTTTTTGTCTTTAACCTACTGTGCTGCCTGAAGTCATGGAAATTACGCTGCTGCTGTGTGATGTATGCCTTGTGCTTGGAATTGTGATTACACACCAAATGCCTCAGATGGAAGATCGATCAAAGCTGAAGAGGGTAGCAGAATACTGGAGAGCAGGCAGTGGCCCGATGGTGATACTCAATTCAATTTAAATGCATATTACTTGTTCGGAGTATCTCACACATCATGCTTGGTCAAGCAAGGGGACAATTTCTGGTCTCCAAGGGCTTTAAAAAGTAGATGTACTGTATCACGAATACAAAGTGGATTCCTCAAGCGTTGAACCCTCATTGTGAAAATGATGACAGTTTTTCAGCACGGCCATGAAGGCGCGTTCCAGAGTTTCGACAATGTTTGTTTACGTCCGAAACATCAATGTTTGGCTGTTACAAGCAGCTTTGGATATCTAATCTTGACTGGCTGGACAAATTTCTCAGTTCAGTTTTACTACTTAGATAGAATAACTGCAAAGCCACTGCAGCTATAACAGTGAGATATTACATCTGGCTACTGCTGCTCTACAGCAGAACCACTGAATTAGCTTTAAAAGATAATTATATACTTTATTTCACTGGTGCAATAAAAGAGTTTTACAACCTGACATCATATTTGGAGCGCGCAAAGTCGTGCCGACAATGCTTTTTTCCAATTTCCGACATTATCAAACATGATACCTTAATTCATGTCTAAGGAGGAACGTGGTAGACATCCAGACTACACTGGGAGGAGAGCAGAGACTTGGGTTTTATGAAGGGTTTCTCTACGACTTCTAGTTCTGATTCTTCTGGGGTGAATTAGATGGACTTGATTTCTACGCAGCAGAAGAGCTTAGAAATCTGCTGAGAGATTATAAGAAAGAGAGTAGGGCTGCATGTGTGTGCGCAGTAGTGACAGGAATGAACGCAGCGCTCACCAGCTTTCTTCCAGATTTCTTCGGGGACGTAGCCGGACACCGGCCGGTGTAGAAGCTCTCTGTGAATTTCTGCCAAGACAAATCCCAAGAGAATTCAGGCATCAACATGATGACTGTAAATCAAACATGCAGGTTGTGAAATCTGTTGTTTGTGGGAGGATTCTTCAAAAATGCTAAAAAAATTCCTGACAATAACTAACATTGCGTAGGTGACAGGAATGTAAAACTGTCAACAGCATAGTATGATGACATGAATTGTGTCTCTTCATCATATCTTGTCATGGTAATAACACATAATAGCAACAGCATAGGACCCAGAATTGACCCCTGTGGGACTCCACATTCAGCAGGGGCCTTTTTTAACAGGAAATCACTGCATTATATATTTAGACATCTTTGTCGATAGTTGATGTATTATAAAATGTATGAACATAATAATAATTATAAATAAAACATGGATTCATTTATATAATATCTGCCACTGTTTCTTATTACTAACACTCACTATGCCTCAAATCTGTGTCATTTGCTACCTGACGTTGCATTGTCCTGCGCTGCAGGGCTCTGCTGCCTCGACTGTCCACTAGTGGCACCCTTTTTGAGCTCCTCGGCGTCGCTGTATCGTCGGATCCAGTAGTTGAGCTCCTCGCGATCGGCCTCCTGGCAACGCCGCAACACTGTCAGTGAGCGCCTTGTCTTCTCCACCATGTCCATGATACAGTTCAGCAGCTGGAGGAGACAGTGAGCGGACAGGGCGCTGAGTTTACACATAGATTTTGGTAGATTGGTTTAAATGCAGGAAAAAGTGTGGTTGTGGTGGGTGGGGGTCATTTAATACAGGTGCATGCATAGCTAATGATTTTTTTTTTTTCAACAGATATCAGGTTGGGTGTGTGTCATTTGTTGAGCGGTTGTGGTCAGTGCATGAGGAGGACATGCGCCACAAAATTGTACAAGCAGACACGTCAACACAAAGTCATAAAAAAAAAAAAATCTGCTAACTCAACCATATGGCACACGTGTATAGTACTACATGTATATACATGTACAGTATATATCTACAGTGTGGTGCTTTAGTTAAAGCTTTAGTTAAATATGAGCTTATGTACTTAAACCTGAGTGCAATTCCTGCTTATCTAACAAATGTTACTTACAGAGAAAGAACTGGAGAAAAGAGAAATATAAAAAAATGTTATTACTTTTCTTACATGGTCAAGGTGCTTCCACTCCTCGGCCCACTCTCGGTCTGTCAGCCTGTGGTCAATCACCTCCTCCTGCCTGGTCCCTGCATGCATACCTTTCAGGTGAAAACAGACAGACACAGAATTCATCAGCTTGACGAAGAGGATCAATATCCTTTCACATCCCTCCCTTACTCCACTGTCTCAGTTGACTCTCAGTATTTATTGCTAATTGTTTCTCCTCCTCCTCCTCCCTCACTTCCATTTTCTATAGCTGCCTCTCCGATCCTGAGGGCAGGATGAAATGAATCAGCTTCTGGTCCAATTAACATCCATCACAAGACACTATTTTTGGAACGGAGTCATTATTACAGCTTCATCAATATTCTGTCTTGAGGTCTTTGTGCTCTCTGGGGCAGCAGGGCGGCCGGAGAGTTGCTCTGCCGACTCGTTTTTACGAACACGCACCCACCAGGCTGAAGCTGACACGGTGTGGTGATCGGTATTATTAAAATACTGCTCTTAGTGCTGCGAGAAGAACCGAGAGGCCTGAGAAATGGTGTAAAAATGACGCAACAGTCAAAACTGTTTACTTTTGTAGATGAAATCCACAGGATGTTCCTCTCGGTACTTCTGTTTAAAGCTTTGAAGGCGTGCGAAGCAATGGGATGTGTATTCACACACACACACACACACACACACACACACACACAAACACAATCCGCCATCCTCACCAACGGGTCGGGCTCTCTCGCGGATCTCCCGGTGGTTGGAGGCGGGGTGTCTGTAGGTGTCCCGGTAGTGATGGGCGATGGCCATGTCGTCCAGCCTGTAGTGCTGCGGAGGGAGGGGGCCCGGGTGGGGCAGGCCGTTGGGCTGGTAGGAGAGCCCATTGGACGGGCTGAAGCGCTGGGCGGGGCTTATGGTGCAGGGTCGCTTGCTGGGGTGGACATCCGGGTGCAGGGCGCCGTCTCGCTCGAAGCCGTTTTCTTTGGTTCTGGTTGGAAACAGACAAACAGGTTGTTCATGTTTCATTCGCTGTGACTTCAAATGAATGAAATGAAAGCGAACTCGATGGAGGGACGCTGCACAGAGGAATCACAAACACTGCCCGACATCGCCTCGGGTGGAGGTTTGACCTCTCTGAGTGCATTTCTCTTTTCTACCGGAAATCAGCACGTTGGTGAGGAGCCCAGAACAAACGACACCGCATAAGATTTCCTGATGAATGTTTGAATTCTAGATCCCACTTGTTTTTCATGAGCCGTCAAATAACAGGAGGCCGATTCAGTGTGTGAAAGCAAAACAGCTCCACCGCCACATCTTCAGCGCCTGAACTTCTTCTAGTTGTTCATTCGTAGTTGTGTGTGCGCATATAATACACAACACACACACACACACACACACACACACGCTCACACAAGTAGCTTCAGTGGGATCAGGTGGATTTTTCTTCGCCTGCTTTCCAAGATTAATGTAGCCAGGTGTGTGTGTGTGTGTGTGTGTGTGTGTGTGTGTGTGTGTGTGTGTGCGTGCGTGCGTGCGTGCGTGTGTGTGTGTGTGTGTGTGTATGTTAGTGATTACACATATGTCTATGTGCGTTTTGTCAGTTCACAGTTAAATCTTGCCAACCTCCCCCTGCAATCTGCAAACTCTCAGTCTCGCGCGCCCCCCCCCCCCCCCCCCCCCCCCCCCCCCC
>CAAKHB010001185.1:0-40573 GCA_901007665.1 Aeoliscus strigatus
TTGAAGAGGGAGATGATATTTTTTCTCTTTGTCCGTGATCATCTCTAACACAGATCCATCAGATGATTTGATTCAGACTGTAGGTGCCAGGTATCTTCCTTCTTTGTGTCACATCTGAGGAGGATTCAGGTGGGGGGGTACTTGAGGGAAGTAGCAAAATCAGCTGTTTTACCAGCGGAATGTATGAATGAACTGGGGGGCGGGGGTTCCTACTTTTTGCTGACCGCTTGTTTGCTCAACCCTAACCCTTGCACAGGTTTTTTGTGGGATTCACTGTTTGCGGTTTCCTTTCATTTATTAAGTATAAAATCCAGACATTGGAGCCTGTAGTTTTTATTGTTTAGTCCAAATGGAAACGCGTCCGTCAAATCCCCTTTGTCAGCCTCCTGACGACTCGTGGGTTTTCATCGTCGCCTAATACAGACGATCAACTTGATATATTGATATGAATGAATTGAATTTCAATAGTAAAGTTGACGCTTTAGTGTTTTTATGTTTGTTGTTTTAACTGGGAAAAAAAATAATGTGATTTCGAGGGATCCACGGATGTTGTAGGTTCATTGAGGCATTAATGAACAACGTACACATTTACACAGTCTGAGATGTGTTGACAGCTGCTTTGTCAACTTCTGGCATCTTCCACTGTGTTTGTCCTTTCTACAATCACTGACTTCTCCTCCTCCTACTTTTCCTCCTCCTACTTTTCCAGCATTAACCTCTGCAGCCGGCGCGAGGCGCTGTCTCCCCTTCGTGCACTGATGATTGTGATTGGTCTGCTGCCTCAAACACACCTCTTGTACGTGCGCGTTCACGGGTCTTGATGAGACAAAGCTGGGTTGAATTAGTGAGTTGATATCCAGCTTCGTGGTACCGATTATTCTGATCACCATGATCTCGCTAAGTCAGTCCTGGATCAATGGAGTTGGAGTGGACTTGTTAATCGAGCTTCGTGTTAGAGGCCCCTGGTGTGGACAGCTACGTTAGCGTGCTGACGACGTGCGTGCTTGCGTGTGTGTGTTCTCACCCTCCATTGGTGCGTTGATGTCGCTCCTGTTGGCGAAGACAATATCAACGTAATCCAGCTGCAACCTGCTGAGGGAACCACGCAAGCCTGCAGCACACACACACACACACACACACACACACACACACACACACACACCAGTTCAAAGTCAGTCACAACTGCTGGGGTTGTTTTTGTTTTCACACCATTTCATCTCCATCTGATTCCACGGAGACGGTTTCTGTCCAAACAGAATGATGAGGAGCAGCAGACGTTCCACATCCTTTGGATGAGCGGTGGTTCTGAAGCAGGCGGCCAGCATACCGCTGACGTTCCCTCCTCTCTTCCAGTCTAAATATAGTTTGCTGTTGTGCGTTGGTTTTGGAGGTGGTGTGTCGACCTGGCGGAGGACAGAGTGACTGCTGCTCCAGGTTCTGAATGAATGAGAGCGTCTGATGGTGTCGAGTGTTTCCAGCTCTTTGACACCACGTCACACCTCCAGGGGGCAGCGAGGAGCAGAGGCTGAGACCGAGATGAAGAGCTGCCAACAGTTGACTGGTTGTCACGTCCATACCACACAGACCCAGGAGGTGTGTGAGCATGGACTGCTGCACAGGGACTGTGGTGTGTGTGTGTGTGTGTGTGTGTGTGTGACCCTGAGGTGTCACAGCGATCATGCTGCAGCTCCTGACCATCAGGACCCTCAGCTCGTCTCTGGCAGATTCAGCGTATGTGGGGATCACGGCCTCTGGGACTTGCCCCTCAGATGAGGAGTGTGTGACGGAGCAGACGCTGTGTGTATGTGTGTGTATGTGCATGCTTCAAAGTGTCACACAAACTCACTTTACGATATTCTTTGGGTTAAATTTAGCTTTTTGCATTTCACACAGTGATTTAAGTCAACAGAGCTGTTAGCGGCTTTCAGAGGGACGAACGACTCATGCTATGCTGTGTGTGTGTGTGTGTGTGTGTGTGTCACTCCTAATCCAGTCTTGGCGTCTCTGAGCCTCTTAAAGCCTTGACGACCTCCGACAACTGACAGAGGACACTGACTGTCTGGATGTTTCGTCGTCATGAAGCAGCGTTTCTGAGCGAATAAAAGCAAACCTGACGATGTTTGGTGTTTGGTGTTTCTGTGGCAGCGTCACAGCACCACTCACAGATCTGGAGGATGTACTACATCTGGGCCGTGTGGAGGATTCTGTGTTTGTGTCTCCATGTGACCTGAGACATGAGACCTGAGATCCAGGGAGGGTCCGGAGGAGCCACAAAAGCCAACAAGAGGATGTTTACCTTCAATAATGTGTTTCCGTGACAACCCTCGCTCTGTCTCTGCCCTGCAGGTACAAAAACAGGTCACACGGAGAAGTGGCGTCCACGGACATTTGAACGTGACGTGTGCAGCACTCACTGTCCGCCCCAGTAGATCTTTGTGGTCACCACATAACTGGACCTCCTGGAGGACACACACACACACACACACACACACACATTCCACCCGTTAGGAGGACAGACGCAGCAGGGTGAAGCCATCACAGGAAGATTAAAAAGAGACGGATGACAGAAACAGAAAGTGCTGAGTCACACGTCATGTCATTAGGACTGCAGCGACTTCAGGTGCCAACGACACGAGAAGAACGTTCACTGCAGAGATTGACATGTGGCTGCTGACACACGGACTGTGTACAGCATCTGGACCATCACTGTCAGCTGACGTGGAGGGGGCGGGGCCTCTGGTCATCTTACCTCCATCCTTTTTTCTTCAGGATGTTTCCAAGAGTCGCCTCGGCCCTGAGAACAGACAGCTGCTTCAGTTCGCTGACACACACACACACACACACACACACACACACACACACACACACACACACACACACACACACACCGCTTCGACTGCTGCAGCACGTTAAAATAAGGCAACTGGAGCTTTGCCACAGCACCTCATGCATGTTCGGCTCAAACAGCAGAGAAAAGACTCCTGAGGGACGCTGACTGCTCCCCATAGTATGTTTCTTTCTTTTGAGGGTTTAGAGTAGCGCAACGAGCCCCCTCCATAAGCACTTTCACTGAGGTGCTTACATCACCCCTGGACAAGAGAATTATGTATCATCCCCTTGATCCACAACACAGATCAAATGTTTATTTGATCAAAGAAAACATGACCTATTAAAGGTTCGTTTACTCGAGTGCCTGTGAAACAATGTCCACTGCTCTGGTTCGCCATGTTCTTTAGCACTTAAACACTGTTCTCTTCTGCTCCCCACTTTGCTCAGCAGCTTCTTACTTTTCAATGCAGTGAAAGCCGCAGATGTCTGGCCTTCAATCCCAGGGTCTTGGCTGTGAAGCCCGTTGATGCCAGAGATCCACTGAAAACCTCTGGAGCTCCTGGGCGAGCAGGACGGAGGGCGAACTCTGGAAATTGCTTGACAAAAGAAGGCGAGAAACTGTCATTTTTAGAACTTTCTGCATTGAAATAATTTGCAAATGATTGAAATATATATATATCGTGTGTTGTTTTTCCGTCATTTTTAATGACTGCACATGCCCTGAGGTTATGTGACAGTACATTTGCACCAGACTTTAAAAAACATATATAACATATATGAATGGAGGGGATGGTATAGCTGTGGTTACATATTTGCTGTATATGTAAGGTGTTTTAATGTAAAGGTGTAAATCACTCTGTATTGGCATCAGGAATCCTGTCTTAATGTCTTAAATTAAAAATAAAAATACTAAATAAATAAATAAATAACTAAATAAATAAGATAATTGCACACGCTGAGTTTGAGGTAATTCATGCATAGATGGTTTGTGACAAAGAAAAAAAAGTCTGAGATGACATCTCACGTCAGTCACACACACAATGATGCTGGCCGCGTGACACACCCACTGAACACACGCCGCACAAAATATCATCTGACACACACTCACACACACACCTAAATACAAACTCATGCATGCGTGTCAGCACACGCATGTCTCACAATAAATGAATCTCACCGTGCCCCCGCTGACAACTAAGGTCACAATTTGATGTAAATTCTTGGTGGGTGTCTTCAGCTTGATCAGCATATTCCGCCTCCTCAGTCATCTTGTCAATGGCTCTCTGGCAAGGACAAGTACCATGGGGCAAAGCTCTCGCCACCACATCCTGGAATAAAGCACCACAGGGAATACAGCGGGCCAAACGCCCACCAAAGAGCGCAGAGCCTTTTGCAAACACAGACAAAAAGCTGTATAATTAGCCAACCTTTTCAATGCCCCACCAAGTGGGCTCTGTGTGGCGTGTTTTTTTTTTTTCCTTCATGACAAGGGCCCAGACACACATAACTTCAAGGTGAATGAATATGAAACAACACGCTGACATATTTGTGGTCGAGGCGAACAGGGAGTGGTGCGTTCAGATACCATAGATTCAATCACGCCGGCTGTCACTCAAAACTCCTGACTGGATGAGTGAGACATGCTTTGGACTCCCCTCTTTCTTGTTTACTTATCCGCTGCCTCCTCTACCTCTTTAAATAACAAGTCATTATCATTCTCTGAGGCGTACATATTACCTGCCAAATCCTACTGGGGCGTCACGCATTTAAATACATATTTCATATTTCCTCAGCCGCCGCGCCTCCCCCACCACCACCCTTCCTGCCCAACACTCATTCACCCCCCTCATCTGCTGTCAACTGCATTAGGCCATATGATAATCAAATTAATTATACTTCAGCCCTCTCTCCTAGCCAGCATAAAAAAGAGCTTGACTAGCATTAACGGGGGGCAAATGATGGTGGTCCGTCCCCACCCCCTGAGCCCGGTGCAGTTTCCTCTAGTGCTGGTGTCACCGCCGATCTGTCACCCTGACGAGAAGAGCTTCAGAAGGCTGAACCAGGGCAGGTTATCCCCTGGTTTTTGCCACCCCCCATCCCCCCATCCCCTCCTATCACAGGCCCTGGATATCCCCTGCTCTTCCCCCAGCAACCTCGGGGGGGCCACAGTGTGTGATGTGATGTGGGTGTGTGGGGGGTGGAGAAGCAGCGTGTGTCGTGAAACAAATAAAAAAAAATACATAGCTTGAGGGAGAGAAGCTGCAGGGTCATGGGTGTTGTGGGATGGGGGTATGTTTTCTGTCCACAGCAACCCCCCCCCCCAACACATACAACTCCCGCCCCCGACCCCCTGCCCCCTCAACCTAAAGACTAACAAATAGGAACACACAAGTTCAGCGTATTATTGTGTGCAAAGAAACACACGTGCAGGTCATGTGATTTACCCGCGGTAACCCACAAAGCTTCCAGCAGCGACAAATCCCTCACATTAACCCTCGCGCTCGGAACACGCCGATACGAACGCAACAGCACACAAACAGCCGCTTCCTCACGCCTGTTGCCAGCGCTTGTCACTGAGGAGATTTGCTGGAGCAGACAGTTGGGACGGGAGTGATTAAAAACAATGAAATGAGCTTTTCTGGCCATAAATCAAGGACACTTAAATTGCCTTTCTTTTGAAAGTAAAACACCACAGAGTGTGTGAAGCCCCATTGAGGTCCTTCTGATAAACCAACTGCTGCTTATTCCCTGCAAACCCCCGCCTGCGTCCACTTAGTCAGCTACCTGAATGCAAAGCGCCCTAATGTGAGCAGACATGTTTATTAAGCTGGGCCTAGTTTCGGGCTGCAGTGAATATTGCAGACGTCAAAGTAGGCCATGTGGGGCTGGAGGAGAGAGCGAGAGGGATGAAGGGAGAGACCGAGAGCTAGGGAGGCCCTCTGGAGGTCGATCTGAAACCCACCCTCCAGATCTGTGCTTCTCTTCTCTGCTCGACAAAGTTATCAGACACCAAAGGGTTTTGTTCTTGTGTTTGTTTTGCCCTCCAAGTGCTTTTCAAACCGTCCACCCCGACGTGACTCAAACTTTTGTTGTCGGATTATTGATCGGGCATTGAAAAGCATTGATCGCATTTGCGGAAACTAAATTAAAAATAAATAAATAAAGCGGGGGCGTACACTGTCTTTGCTCTCCGTGTGCATCTTGGTGAAACGCAGGTAGCCGACCGGAGCGAAGGCATCTGCTGAGTGGATCACCGTCTCTGCCGCATCGCTGCAACACACGCAAAAACACTGTCACCGCTTGTGTTTATGTGTGTATGCGTGTTTGTGTGTGTGCCCATAAACCTCTTGAGACACAAACGAGTTACTCACATAACGAGTCTCTTTTTGAAAAGTGGACAATCGAGGGTGAAGGTTTCATATTCGCCCCCTTCGCCGCAGATATGGACGCCATACTTCTGGGAAAGCTACATATGACAAAGAAAACATGTTTGAAAAATCAAAGCTCTTCGTGTAAACAGCATTGAAAATGTTTTATTTCTGGAAATTAAATAGCATCTCCAAGTCCGGGACCTGTTTCAGATAGGGCTCCATGTCGGCCAAAGATTTGCCTAAGTGCTTCTCTGGATCCAGGCCTGGTGCACATGTGGGAAAACGCACACAAAGACAAACACACACACAGATTGGACATGTACAGGGAGAGAGAGAGAGAGGGAGAGAGAGAAAGAGAGAGAGAGATGAGAGAATGGTGATTGAAGATGACAGACGGCCAGCCGCACAAACACACACGTAAACCTGCACTCTGGATCTATTTGTTTGACTTTGCGAGTAGTGTACACAGATCCCTGCGGGTAAGGGCAACAGCTTTCAATTGTGTGCCCCGCTCCCACCCCCACCCCAACATACACACACACTCTGGCCTCATCGAGTCCCCTTGGAGAACATAAACGCTGGAACAGGGTCTTGTTTATTTGTCTTGCCCCTCCTCATCCACTGAAATGGATGGAAGTGACTCACAGGCAGCCAGGGGGTGTGGGGGTGGGGATGGGGGTGGGTTAGTGCGTTCCTCTCGCAGCGGATGTCCGAGTTCGTACCTTACGATGACGTTATTTCCGGGTGAGAACCAAATTGCTTGTGTTTTCATCACATCAGAGCCAGTGTTACACTAGACGGTTTAGTCGATAACCGACACATTACGCTGTATTCAACAATCAACTACAGCGCTACAACACAAACACGGGTAACGATAAAACAGTTGAGTGTGTACTGAAATGAAAAAAAGACAAAAGAAGCAAAAAAAATATATAGAAAAGCACTCGGCCAGTGCAGACCTCCACCAACTCATAAATTTCCACCCAATATTATCGTCCTATATTCATTCATCTACTCTAATAAATTGATCATTGATCATCAAAACATGACTTGGTCACTAATAGTTATTAAAAATATAATTCGCAACCTAGTTACACCAATCATGCACTCTGAGCTCTTTTTTTTTCCTTTTTGTTCTTCATTTTCTTTTTTTATTTCAATAGTAAAACCAAAAACAGATCCAATCATCTGGCCCATTTCATTAAAACACGTTCAGAACTATTTAAGTTATTTTGCAAACAGACAAACAGATCCTCCTAGGCGGAAGTAAAAACACAGTTTCTGTTGACAGATAACACTGCACCACCATCTTGTATTCTTGTTTGCCAACTTCCTGACTTGGATTACAAGTAGAACAGAGTACCTGTACACAAACCCAGTGATGTCACGTAGACCGTTCCCCCTTGACCCAATGATCACCACTTTGATCACTTATCAGGGGATTAGCACACTTATACAATGAACATGTTACTCAGAGAGTGGTTCATGGTTTTACGTGTTTGTGACATTAAATCCAGATTTGGTGTCCCACCGTGTTTAACTCGATCTCATCCTGTAAACAACTCCTCACCAGGAAAGTGCCGGCACGCAGTCTGCATTTTATTTTTCCAACGGTACATTCTTCAACGCTCACACTGAGAAAAACAAGCACCAGGTGTTTCTCCAAGAATGGAACAATGAAAACAGAACAGGACATGAATGGAAAATGCTCAAGTTTAGGAAATTCCATATAGTTCTCCGGTTTGTAGCGCTGTTCGCCATTAACCATCGCACTCAAGGCTTAAAATATCAGAGCAGAGTTACAGGAAGTGAAGATGCAGATCTCTATGGTCACTAATGGCGGTTTGACCTCGGCTCCATTACTTCTCTGTGTGACAGCCTGTGAACATGATCATTAACATGCTATCGATTATCTATCCAAAATGATGTGCAAGGGTGGAAAAAAAGTTGCTGAATCGTGTCTCTTCATTTCACAGAAAGTCTCATTCTGACGCGTCTTCTTCCTCCTGTTCCTGGGCACGTTTAATTAAAGGAACAGAGTTAATCGCAATGTGAGAATCTCTGTCCTCTCATGGCCTGACAACCTCAAAGGTTAAAGTGTCATCTGTGGCCCCATGGGGAGAAAACGGAATGGGAGACGTGAAGGAAGGACATCGCATCCCATTCCTGGGCTCATGGTAATCCCAGCTGTCTCTCTCCTCTGGGCTCAAGTGGTCTGGTGCTATCGGGGGAGAGGAGTAGGAGGAGGAGGGCCCCAGCGGTGGGAGGGAATGAGGGAGAGAACGATGGTACTGAGTGTGGAGGGGGAGGATGAGGAGGAGAAGAAGAAGAAGAAGAAGAAGAAGAAGAAGACCCTTATTCTCCTCCCAGGGGATGTGTGGTCTTAATTAGTGTGAGAATATCTAATCTCAACATCCTCTCATCTTAACCCTGCCAAAAAGGTAATAAGGAGGCAGGAAAAAAAGCATTAAAATTCAATCCCATTTGAATATCCTCTATAATTAGTCATGTCTTTTAACAAATTTTAATAATTGGCTCCAAATTGCTGAGGGGATGTCACTTTTTTTAATATGTTCATTAAGTTCTCTCCTCTTAAATTATATATGATGCATATTTGATATTTACAAGGAGAGGGAGGACACCGAGAAAGACTTCTCCCTTTGAGCACCTGTGTGAGTGTTTCCTTATTGATGTTCCTGGCTGTTTTTCAGTTGTGGAAACATTTAGAGATGAAGATGGGCAGAACGGGTGTCCGTACTTTGAGTATCCACCAGTGAGCCTTCAGCCATCTAACACCACTCATTTACATGATATTCACATCTCTGTCTCTTGTGAACCTGTTTTACAACTTGACCTAAACCCAATTACCTAACCTCATTATGCCACATTAAAGCCAAATAAGCTCACTGGAAGCTGCCATTAGTCTGCCGCCAGAGATAGCGAGACTGCACTTTGGAGGCAGAGGAGCTTCCCTAAGAGAGGCCGAGAAGAATGACTCTTCTTTAAAAGGGCTTTTTACCCGGCATTATCCTATAAAACTCTGATTAAATTCAGTGAACTTAACAACAAGGGAGTCCAGTAATGAGGAAGAGCAAAAAACATGTGGAGCGTTAGGGGGTCTGAAATGATCCAGAAATAAAAAAGGTTGACAGTCTGTTTTTAAATCATGAGCTAAATAAAGCATAAAAACTTTAGTTAAATATAAAAGAAACATTTAGCATTTAGAAGAACACGTACAACTGAAATTCTGGCCCTTTGAGCCTCCTCTCAATCCTTGCTCAATGCTAAGGACATTAGCATTGCTTCTTTAAAAAGTTCCTGCACCAAAAATGTATGGCACTGTAAGCTAACACAGATGTTTCTGCTAACTTCATCAGAATCCAACACTGATAACACATTACACAGAGAAACAAATGATAGACTCGCAAATGAAAACTTCAACATTTATCCAAAATATCATGAACAACTAAACTAGAACGTACAAATATGCAAATGTGTAATAAGCATAGAGAGTAAAGTAATAATCACAAAAGTCATTTTTTTAAATTCTGTTGAGCGGCCATGACATCTAGAAGATTCTGATTCATGTCAACCACTGGCGATGACACATGAGTTGTGTGTTTAATTGAAAGCGCTTGTGATTTTGCTTACTGAGCCTAATGCTAAACTAAAAGCCTGCAGATTCTAGATACTGTCTGAGCCGAGCACAGAACCGCAGACATCCGCGGGTTGTCTTGAGATCTGGCACGACGGCTGACAGCTCGGCTCTAATCCCTGCTTTCTGAGAGAAAAGGCATAGAAAATTGGATTCATGATGTGTGTGATTCATTTTAGCCTGTGAATGGGTGAAATAAGCATCTCCACCTTAGTAAGTGAGCTGCAGCAAAAATCTTAGAGACCCTGACTGTAACAATAGCTGCTCACTATCGCCTGATCGTTGTCAGAACAAGAGAAACAGAATGCAAGAAAGGAGAGTTGGGAGAAAACTAAGGGTGTTTGGGAAATTTGTCGGGCTCTTATCGGAAACTGTGCGTCTGTGGAAAATAACAACTTGTGGCACAACTGTATCACTCAAAGAAAGTTTGTAGAATTATTGGCTGAAATCATTAAATATCATCATTTCTCATCAACAAACAATAATTTCAATCTTCATTTCTCTTCATTTTGCTATTTATAAAAGATGCAAGATGAGTCATTTTAGTAAACAGAAAAAAAGTTTGAAATACTGTAGGTCTGTTTATTTGAACCTGACCACCTAAAACTCTGGATCAATAATTCACTGTAATGGATTTATAGTCCAATAAATATTCCAGTAGTTCCTCGTGTTTTAAAAAAACATTAAAAAAAAAGAAATTTCCTCAAATCATGATCTTGAATGAAGCTAAATGACTTAATATGGACATTTTATATTTAATCCACAGAAATCAAATACAATATCTGAAGCCAGCATCATACTGTAGTGAAATATTCAAGATCAATGCTTAATTCTAACTGAATGAATCAAAGCATTCTGCTTTTGACAGGAGAAAGAAACGTACTCTGAACGTTCATTAACGTGTCTGAGCAGTTCTTGTAATTTCAAGCATTTTCACTACTTTCAAGTGGGTTTGCGATCGGCGGAAGCACGTTTGTGACATGACTTCTCTTCTGCGTAGCTCAAAGGCGACGTTCCTCTGACGAGATCATGCGGCGATAAAAGGTTTTTCCAGTCAGCGCACTTTGATTTTGCACGTGCCAATTATCTGCGGAGCTGAAGGCCAATTAACTGCTGACCCCGTGACCCCGCACACACCACCATGAGCCAATCAAGTGCCTAATTACATGAATATTTAATATTCTAGTTTGGAGCACCCAATTAGCATGGTTTGCTCAAGAGATATTAAACTTGTATTTCCTACAGAAAGAAGTGTTTTTTTTCAGAGGAAAATTTAAGACGTTCACAGACATACATTAACCCCTTTTTGTGCAGGAAACTGGATTTGATCATATATACATCGTAAACAAGTACTATACTTTAAGTTTAAACGCTTTTCCATCTGGTATTTATGCGCACTTATGCATTTGGGGAATTTCTTTAACTCTTTTCTGCTTTTAACACTGATCTCAAACTTGTAGAAACTTTGAGACTCCTCCTTCTGTTGGACAACTGCCTCTTCACAACTGGGATTTGTCGTCAAACAATACGACTCCTGAAGAAAAAAGAGCTGTTTTTCTTTACCGCTGACTTCTACCAGTTTTTCAAATGAAGTAATATTAATCTTGACTGACTTCCCACTTTTAAGAACCTGCAAAAACCCGTTTCATGCCACCAAACGATATCATAAGCTGTTTAGACACGTCATTTCAGAGACTTAACCTTTGGCCCCGCTCGGCTCGTTTTCTTTCCCCCTCATGAAGTCAGTACAAGTAAATCCCTCCAAATCTTGGTCTTTAACCCAAACACACACACACCAAAGGCCAGCAGGTACACTCCTCTGTCACCCAATCTGCCCTAAAGAGCACACCTCACTGCTCAGACCTGCTCCCACCAAAGCTGCAATTATATGAGTGCTGCCTAAAAGGCCCTGGGCGCTCACACCCCTATTCAATTCTCTCCTTTCTAATTACCGCTGCCTCGGGACAGGTGAGGAGTCAGGCCTGATAAGATCTTCCCTTTTTACCTGTGGCTAAAACACTGCGCACGCACACACACACACACACACACACACACACACACACACACACACACACACACACACACACACACACACACACACACACACACACACACACAGCGCCTGCATACTGTGGGAGGCTGAGATGTTCTAAGAGACCTGAGGTGATTTTCCTTTCTAATTATAATTCCTGTAAAAGAAAAAGTGGAGAATTCGCTCTCAGATGAAGTTGTTTATGATCAGCTCAGCAGAGGGAGCCAGGTTCACTGGGTGATCGGATCTGCATCTTGTTTAGTTCTGACGTTAAAGTCATATCCTCCTGTCGGAGAGAAATGCATCTAAATAATAATTTTACTCCCAGTGATGACAAGGGAAAACAGTCCTGAATTCTGGCATCATCGCCCCTCTGACAGAACACTGGCCACAGTGAAACTTATGTCACTCGTTGGACATGAGCTGACTGGTGGAGGTCTGCGCTCTCAGAGTGATTTCTAGTTCTATTTAGTATTATCTCCAAAAAGAATAGGTTCCAAAGGATGAATGCAGGGCAGGAGCTCTCCCTGGAGCAGTGCTGACAGACAAGCAGGCTGAGCAGGCTGATCTGTTCTGGGGGTCGGCGGTTGGCGACGGACCCCCTTTCGAGTGATCACTACTAAAGGTGACAACAAGCACTCAACAGAATGTAAACAGTGTCCAACAGATGATCTATCGCTGCGAGTAGTTTCAGAGCAAGAAGAACAATTGGTGGGCATAATTATGATTTATCGCCGGGGTCTTGAAAAGGAATGCGGCTGTGCTGTCAAGTCGATACAGGTACGCATCTTCACATCACGTACCCCTGAACAGAAAACTTTTTTCCCCTTTTTTTTAAACTTGTTATTCAGTAATCGAATCTTTCTGTCCTCCGGCTCCAAAACAGGCAGATAGAGAGCGGGTGACGCCACGTCTTCCCTCTGAGAGAAGAAATGCGAGCTACCTGATCTTCATCCGTGTGTGTGTGTGTGTGTGTGTGTACGACGAGTGTCGCTTATTGACAGGTTGCATGAATGTGCGGGGCAATCACCTGTGATTATTCCTCACCCGCCATCCTTCACCTCGTGCTGCACCCACCCACTGCACACGTCCCACACCTCCTCCCACGGCGCCTCTTATCTCCTCATATTGTTCTCTGCTTCAGTAACGCTTGCCACTGGCACAAGTCTCAACACCACTGCTAAGCCACGGATTCATGATTAGGGAATTATTCTGCTCCTTTCTCCTTTTCTCTCTACTGGAGTTTTTCCGCCACATAGGTCGACTCTACTCTGCACAAGTCTACGTGGCTTTTTTTTGCATTTCCACTGGCGATCGTACCTGGTACTTTGTTTAGTACCACCATCACCTTCCCAGTGAGCTGAGCTGGCACTCAACGTGTGTCATCATCTGATCGGTCATTACAGACAGAGGGCCGTCGAAACTCCACCTTTGACACATTGTTCATGTGTTTATGTCACAGTAAAAAAAAAAAAACTGCATCGCATTTCATCACAGATCTACCTGAAAAAACAAACAAGTGAGAAGCAAACTAACCAAAGGCAGCGACTTTGATGAGGATGGCGTGGAGGTCAGCTGATATCATCTCAGAGAGCAGAGACTCCTGGTCCCTGCGCCAGAGGTAGGCGAGGGGCTGCAGACCCAGCCGCAAACATCTGGGGAACAGGTGTAGAAAAGGAAATAAAGGGTTAATGCTGAGCAGCTTCAGAACAAACATGTTCAGCCAGCTGGACATGCCAAGTCTCCAATTTGTGGGAGTTCTCCGTGGATTTGAAGAGGTTATTGATCGTCATTTCTATCGATTTGAAAAAGTAGGTCAAACTTTTACAGTGAAAAGAAAGAAGGAGAGAATGAACACACAAAAAAAACACAAACAAGACTTGATGACTTGAAGATGTGGGAAAGGGAAATGGAATCACTGGAATTATTCCTCTTTCTAATGGTCCAAGAAAACAGACAGGGCTTCAAATCAAAGCATCTGAATAAAACAGAGCGTGTGTGTGTGTGTCTGTGTGTGTGTGTGTGTGTGTGTGTGTGTGTGTAGAACACACACCGAGTATTCTTTCCCTTCAGTGAAGTCGTACATGCCAAGACTTCAATGCTTTAAAAGTGTGTGCGTGTACCAGACCGTATGTTTGACTTACACATTTTCTACACGAACCCGTTGGTAATCGGAGAGAATGGCCCCGGCAGAAACTGCCTCGACACCCTCCTTTTCCTGCAGGGAAGACGGAGGAAATGTCAATACAAAGCTTTCATTCATTTTCTACAATATGTGAAATATTCACACTGCGACAGCGATGTGTCACTGTCCCATGAGGCTGAATGCTGTTCGCTCAGCTTACAATGGCATCTGAACACAAACCACACAAACACTGAATGACTGACTGGAAGAGACAATGAAAACAGATTCCTGACGGCTCTTTGCTTTCACTGGACCACAATCCTGTAGGGATGTTTACACTCTGGTCGTATCAAGGCCGTTGTGGTCCAGCCCATATCCCCTGGAGGTTTGTGTACATTGCTCTGTGAGTGAACGTGTGTTTAGGCATACATGTAAGTGTATGACTGGAGGCAGCGCCGCTAAACGCAGCTCCTGGACTGCATCAGCAGGATTTTTTTTTTTTTTCCCAAACGTAGGATGTGTGTGTCTGGCCACAGTTTCCATCTTTTACATCCTATGCTGACAGTAGCAACTTCCCGAAAAATCAGCAGAACATCATGTCTATGAGTGGCAGGCATCTTGAATATTCATGCTTATTAGCTTTTTCTCTTTTGTTTGTATATTAAAGCCATATTTCACAAACAGGCAGACACACACGCACCACTTGAGATGGGTCTCCCTTTAAAACAATCTGTAATGAGACACTTTTGGACATCCATGCATGCACGCACACACGCATTCCCGTCCGTCCATGCAGACTTACACCTGCAGATTCAATAGAACGTTCCATGGGCTGTAATTAGAATGAGAGGCAGTGGTACACGCAGTGGAGGGATGAACTCGTCTACAGTAAATTACCTTGTAGCCATTATCAATTTCCCTGGCTACTGGTCCTTAAGATAACCCCCCCCTACACTACTACCGCCTCCCAGCCCCTCCTTCTCCCTGTGGTCCCTTCCTGCAATTTTTCTCTGCCTGATAAACATGCTGATTAAAGCGAACAGCGTGTAAACCTTTGATACTTTCCTAAATGAAATCCATGCCCTGCCTGGGGCCTGATGCTGCGCACGGTGCAATGTGTACGTGTGTATCTCGCTCACACACATACACACTCTGTGTAGGCATGCCAGCTAATCAGATAAAGGATGTGCTGTGTGTGTGTGTGTGTGTGTGTGTGTGTGTGTGTGTGTGTGTGTGTGTGTGTAGCTGGATGCATTTGTGTGTGTGTGTTTTGGTGCAGTATAGGATGTGAAGTATCAAGAGGAAGCAAAATACAAAATAATTCACAGCAAGAATTTAAATCCTTGACCTGAAGTTCAAGATTATAAGAACTTTGAATTCGGTAAGTATTAATATCTCTCCCAACGCTGAATTCAACATTACAGTCAATTCCGTTGCCCAGTGACAGTAATTAAGTCCGACTGATAACATTTTAGTCCAGCACAGAGCGAAGGGGGCTGCAGGCAGTGTCATGTAATTCTAGGTAAGCCTCAGGGCCAGTGCTCTCTCCTAATGCAATGATAACCTTTTCCCTAAATAAGACCGTCACTTCCTGAAGAAGCACATTAAGAGGTAAAGAGCGGGATAAGGCGAGACAGAGAGAACAAGGAAGACAGAGCATTGACTGGTGCGTGGGGCCTCATCAGCACCAGTGAGGTCCTTTGACTTGGCAAAGCATCGCGACAACATCAACATCTTTGTCTTGTTTCCATGTTAACATTTGAGGCGATGGCAAAAACTACTTTCGACAATTACTGCGGCTAATCAAAGTATTCTAACATCAGCAAACTCCAAGAACCTCTGGTGACTGAACAGAACAATTCTCTTCTTTCTCTCGTTTTTGACAGACATTAAAATAAGACAACAATAAATATTTAAAAAGTAGTAATAAATGCATACTCACCTGAATGCTAAAACCCTTTGTAGCAGTGGGTAACTTTATTGGCACTTAATGTATTATTTAATGTACATATGTATGGGTTTCACAAAGGAATATCTGCCTGGTCATTTGAATGGAACCCAGTTAAAACCTCTGGCTTCCTCCCTTTCATGTGGGGATAGTATGTGGCAGCATTAATAACTTGACAGTTTGTAAAGTACCAGAGTGGATGCGAATGGTGCGAGTTGATAGGAAGGATGGGAGACATTGCAGCCACCCAACTCCCACCGAGGTGGGAGGCTACAGCTGAACAAATTTCATTCATATGTACTGGACTGACTCTCTGTGCTTGAGATGCAGACCTCTGGTCTCTGTCTCTCCGCCTCTCTCCTGGTCTCAGGAGGAAGGATTTTGCAGGTATACGGGCCTTTGAGGTTCGACTCGGTTTCAGCCAATTAACCGTCGTCTTCTCTCTCTTTTCTTCTCTTTCCACTGGCTCTCATTACATTACATCATGCCACCTTAAAATACCCAGACCCACTCATCGCTAATGAAAACACTAGAGGAATTTCTCACACGTCCCACTTGTTTTCAGTGGAGACTCTCACTGCGAGACCTTTTGGCGAAGAGCTTTGGAAAATGATTATTTTTGGACATGGTTATGCCCTTATTATAGCTATCAGCAGGAGACAGGCAAGAATGAGGGGGCAGCTAATGCTGCTCTGATTTGACACATATTCTGACATATTTTCTATGGGAACGAGCAGGATGAGTTATTGTGAAAGAAGGATATAGGCATGTGTAAATCTGATCTGCTGGATGCTGAGGGAATTGTTCCAGGTGTATTCATGATCCCATAAAAACACAAAGTTTTCATCTTATGGTGGCTGAAAATCTTCAAAACGGTTTATGGTGGGCATATCTCACAAGGCAGCAAGGTAACTCTTGAGGCACAGTATAATAATAAAAAATAAAATCTTTACGAGAGCTCTCTGGATAAACGATGTTTTGACTATATGACATGTGTGATGCAGGAAGAGTGTTAAAATAATGATAAATCAAGGTCATCAGGACTCCTGTGACCCACAAAGCACGGTTCTCTCTTCATGACTGTTGTCACGGGAACAGAAGAACAATCTCCATCTCAGCACCGATTCCACGTCGCGTCCCTTTTCAGCATTTAATGACCCAAGTTCATTAAGGAGGCTTCACCTGATCCACAACCCGAGGCCCAGCATTAACTCTCGTCCAGAGCGTGGACCAATTCTGGCAAGGCGTTGTGCAACAGTGCAACCCCACAGCAGCTCCGTCAGAGGCATACAAAACAAAGGGCTGGCCTGGCTTCCCCTGTCCTCTCCATCAAGCAGAAAAGCTATTAATGAGGATCTATGGCCCAGAGCAATGGAAGCCCTCAGTCCCCCAGCCATGTCCATCAGGGTACTTAGCCCCATGCAGTCATTAACTTCTGTTACTAATTGTCAAATTCATTAAACTACTCCTTCCCCCACACCCGGATGTCTCCAGTGGAAATGGATGGATAGGACTGAGTTATTAAGATGTCAGCTGTGGGGAAGATTAAGGCCAGCAGACATGCTCCACAAAGAAACGATACGGCCATTAAACTCTATATCAAGGTAGTGTGTGTGATATACTTTGTAATTATATATACATTCATCTTTGTAAGGGATTAAAAGAGCCGTTCAAATGTATTCACAGTCACACACATGCCTTCAGGCGAGATATGTATCTGCCCTAAGGATACAGGCCTACGTAAGACAACTGTAAAGCACCAAACGTGGCTAGAAATAAAGCAGAAAGACACTTAGGCACGCCACATGTTCAGTCTCTGTAATATTCTAACGTCACAGCCATTAGCAGCAACCAAGGCAATTAGAAAGCCATAAAATATTAAAAATTCAATATCGTTTCATATGGAACACATCAGAGCCCTCATTAGCTCTCGCTCAATGGCTGTCACAATGAGGTCTTAATTATACACCCTAACAATACAAAGCTCCATTTAGCAAAATAGTGGGTTTCCAAAAGGTCCGCTTCAGTCTATTCTGACATCTAGGAAGCCAGAGCTGGCGGATCTCGACTATTATCTACCATCTTGACAGACGTGCTATTTCCATACAAAAATCTCTTTCATTGAAGTGCAAAGTTGTTGACGTGTACTTTCTATTATATTATTGCCTCCCGTGTGCTTCCGAGCGATGGCAGCGGGGGGAGGAGAACAAGACAAGGTGGAGAAATTAATTAAAGTGGTTTGAATGACAGTTTGCTCAAGGGCACAGGGGTGCCATCACATGCGCTCTATTGCTGTATCCTCATTGTTATATCAACACCCATGGCCTCCAAACCCCCCCAACATCCCCACCCACACACCCTCACCCATCAAACACTCCCTCTCATCTCACTTCCTCCTCATCCCACTCTTCCAGCCTCCATCAAGTAAGTGACTCGACGCAACATGGTTTTAATGTTCACTCCATTAGATCAGCTCAGGGCCTATTGTAATGTAATGGGATTGTTCTCCCCTGTTCTCTGACATGGTGGGAACACGGCAAAGGGGGGCGGGGGGTTGGGGGGTTGGACTGTGCCGTAACAGCTGAAGTACATGAGGGTACAGGGGATAGAGCCAGCTAGGGTCAAGTGATTGTGTTTAATGCAACGCGGACATAGTCCTGGGGCGTGTTGGGCTGTCCTGACAACTTAGACGTGCCAAACTGACAGGAAGCTTAGGGTGAGCTTAGCAGGAGGAGACACTGCTTATTTGTTTGAAATCAGCCTCGCCATTATCATTCAGTGCAGGCGGGCATACTTCAAGGTGACTTCTAGCGTCAGGAAAAGATGTGTTGATCTGCAGGTAAGGTCCAGGATGTCCTTTAAATCTACTATGTTTCACTAAGACGATAAGAAGGAGAAGAGGATGCATTGAGCTGGGTCGAAATACACAGTGAGGGCTCAAGAGCACATCAGCCTGGGGACCGATGCAACTCGCATACTGTTCCTCGAACCATTTGCTTTACTCAAACACAGCTAATCCACAGGGAGCAGGGATTCAGACCACAGCCTCGATTTGTAGGATGTCTAACCCCTAAAAAGATAGAGACAAATGGGTCTGCACGGCTGAGAGGACACCAACCAAAAACTGGTGTGGCTCTCTGTCAGCGGCAGCTGTTAAAAGACGGGCTCTTCCTCTGCGCTCATGAACGTGTCAGTCCTCAATGACTGAGACTCAAAAACAAAAGTGCACACTAAGCTAGATTATGCGGCTGGCCAGCAATACAAGAAGGGGAGAGAGAGGAAGCGGAATATATCCTCCACTGAGGGCACTGTGCAGGTGGACAAGGAGGATATGACACGAGACATTGTCTCATCAGCACGATGAGTGAGCACAGCTTATCGGGCCGCACAAATGTGGCGAGTGACAGGACGTCACACGCACCAAAGGGAAAAGACGCAGCTGCAGACGGGAGGAAGGAGCTGGTCTTAGCACACATGCAAAAACACGCACGCACTCACTCAAGTTCTCCAACAGTGATTCATTCACAATGACAGAGCCGTTTTCAGTGATAGTCGGAGCATAAATATACCACGCCGCGCAGCTGGAAAATGTAGAAATTCATATGGGTTAAAAAGTAGGGAGATTAATGTTTCCCGAGTTTCCTCTCAGATATATATGGGTGTATAAACACAGGCCCAGGCAGTCTGGGAGCGAGAGGGCCACGGCCAAAGCAAGCACAAAGCCCTGGTTTCAGCAGTCCAAGGACACGGAGGCTTTCCATATCAACATGCATGGAAAACTAAACGTTCAGATGAGTTTGGGGGGGCATGAGGTTGTTTATCGATGTCCCGTGTGTCCACGAATACTTGCAATTCAAGCAAACAAGTTGTTTCAGTCACTTAAAATATAATTGTGTGTGTACCGTTGTTTCTATGTCAAATAAAAATGCCAGGATGTCAACCACTTTGGGATTTTTTTTTTTTTGCAATGACAGGAAATAATGTTCAAAACATTCCAGGTCTCGCCTCTCAGCGGTAAAAGGATAGAGTTTTGTGAAGGGCAGAAAACAGAGTTATAATCCCAGATCTGTCACAGCTGAGGTAAGAAGGTTTGAGACAGGAAGTGACTTAGCAGCGTTGAATCAAAGGGAGGGAGTTGAAACTCTGTCAGTCGCTTTTCATGGTCCGAATCAAGCAGCCTGTCCGCAGGGTGTATGCACACACACACACACACACACACACACACACACACAGGCTGACCTACAATCACATGCACACACTCCAAAATGTCAATGTTTTTCTGGTGAGCTCAGGTTCCAGGGTCTTGGCATCTTGGCTCTCCTGTCCTCTATTCCGCCGAGCTCCTGCAGACATCACGGACAGCCCACCCCCTCCCCAGAGAGATGACTCCACCGATGCTGGTTGAACCCGCTCTCCAGACTCCAGACAGTGTTTTCCTATGACTTTAGCTGTGGGAGGGGATGGGGCCTGCCACAAATATTTCTTGTGGGGAATGGTTCACAACACAAAACATAAAAGCCCTCTTAATTTCAAAGTAGATGAATGGCAGGGAGTTGAAAGACAGCGCTGCTCCTCGGCTGTCTGTTCTCCAATATTGAGCCTGACTGGCTGTTGGTACTGGTAAGTCTAAATGGCATTTTAAACGCAAGGCCAACGTTTTATCTGACTTCTAATTTTCTTCACTGGCTGGACGGATTTCCCTTCACAGTGTTGCTGAGCAGTGAGACACACTGCCCCGCATCCAAATGGAGCAACACTTGACAAAAGCATCTTCATTGATGGCGACGATGAAACAACAATCGGTTTGAGAAGATCAAACGTCGCGGATGTTTTACGCCAGTCAAGTGACAATAAACATGATGAAACAAAGTGATGACAGATGCAGCTCCTTGGCAGACATTAGCATGATGGTGCTTTTGCGCTAACGTGTGGCCATCAAGATTACTGCACATTGCAGCTGAACAGTGTGAGGAAAAACAAGAACGGCCCTCAAAATGTTGTGAACAGTTCTTCAGGCCATCAGACATCTCTGGTAAAATTGAAATGAAAGTCTGATCAGTAGTTTTTAAGTCGAGGTTCTACCAGACAAACGTAATGTCCTTGGTGGAGGTAATGAGAGCAATCGAGAAAGAACTATCGGCGCATCATACTGGGCCAACAGCTTCAATGCAAATGACCCCTTGATATATCCAGCATGAGAATAAGATCCAAACAAAAAGCCCATAAAAACACGCAGGCGCTTCACTGGAACAATGTCCAAGCAGGCAGTGGTAGAGGCTCATGCCCTTGGCGAGGCGAGATAAGGCTATCAGCTTCCATCATCGCTAAACAAGATTGAGCAAAGTGCATTAAGCAGAAAAATACAAACAAATTACAAAGGCTTGAGGCGAAGCTCTTCATCTAATGTTTGTGGGGGACTGCTAGCGTCAGTTGGAGGGAAATGGGCCGGCATCTAATAGATCCTGTCCCGCCACTTCCACACGGCACGGCAAACAATACACAGCGCCATTATCTCAGCGCTAATGCTATCCTTCCTCATGTGCAAAACAAGGCGGCAATCTCCATCCCACCGCTGCGCCGACCAAACATAAATACAACACCAAAGGAAAAGGTAACAATGGCTATCACGAAGAACGGTAACGCAGAGCGGCGGCTGTTTGAAGGAATCTATTCAAGCTGAAGTTCTATCTCCAAGTGTGACGCTGGAAAAGACGTTCGACGGTCTGCACGTTTTGGTTGCTTGTAAGTGATTTCCAGTTACAGCTTTTGGTCTCTGTGCACCACAAACACACTTTGTTATTGATCTGATCTCCTAAACCCTCGTTGTGACCCCACAGGTCATGATTTATGTATTAAGCAGCTTTTTAAAGAAATCCATTTTTCCTGTAGAGCCCCCTGACGTATGTCTAATGCTGCCGGTAATCAGAGGAGGGTTGCATGTTTGATTCTGACACCCCTCCTTACTCCTTCTCACTCTCTACACCCTTTCATAGCACCCACCCCTCCGAAACAACTTGTCTTCCAACACCTCGACTCCCCAATCAATACGTGTAGTTCGACTGGAGATTCCTCCGTCTGCCCTAACAGCCAGCCCTCCTCCTCCCTCCTTTCCTTCACTCCCACTTCCTCCTTTCCTCACAGCAGGATCCACCTCCATCAGGGCCACTAGCAGCAGTGCAATGCCAGGCTTCTGAGGGGTCCGCATGAAAATGTGACGACAATATGATAACAACAAAGACGCCGGCACACGAAAGAAACAAGGAGCAAGGGAGGAATTAAAAGAAGGTTTAGACTTTGGGGCCCCGCGCTCAATGTCAGTAAGGGAGCAAGTCAAGGCCGAGGATGGAGAGTGCACCTAATAAAGGTCAAGGGAAAAAGACAATAATGGACAAGTGTGTGAGTGTAAGAAGAAGAGTGAAACTTTCATCTCAGTGTGCACGTGTATGATGTGTTTTGCATATATGTTGAGAGGGGAAAATAGCAGAATAATGAGAATAAAATGCTGCATATGGAAGTTGAGAGGTATCTATAAAAAGAAAAGAACTTGGTCCACGTTTCAAGGAGGTCACGTGAATTACAGGACAGGGAATTCGATTTGAAAGTAACATTTCCATCGTTCTCAGAGCTTGGTCTTGGTACGACAGAGATGTCACAGTGGCGCTAATTAAAACTGTCAGAAAGGAACGCGTGCATAGATATCATCTATTGTTTCTCATCACTCTAATGAGCTTAAATGCCTTTTGTCTTTATTCATCAGCTCAAAGGTTACAGAGTTACAGCAACAGAGTCACAGTGTTATTGCACGTTATCTATTAGTGCAGCGAGTGTGTGAAGCCCCGTTCATTGGGTCTGATGCAACAAGATTTAAAAAATAAAATAAAATAAAAGCAGAGAAACTGGAAAAATTGAGATTGGTGGGAGCTTCATGGTAGAAGGCAAAAGGAGAGGAAAGGTGAAGCGAGACAGACCTGTTATCATGTAACAGAGCTGCGTTTTGACCTGACCTTGAGCGCACACACACACACGCACCCACACACACACACACACACACACGAGTAGGGGGGTCATGGGGCATAAAGAACCCCTGTGTCAGGTCACAGAGCACAGAGCGACGGATAAAGGACGTGAGGGATGTGATATGACTAATATGAGGGGTTCTGCAGGCCTTCGGGGGGAACTGGCATTACAGCCAGGGGTGACTGACACTGCTGATCTGTATCACACATCAGAGCAGATCACAGCAGAGGAGAGGAGAGACGGCCAATCACATACATCCAGCAGAATGTGCGGAACACAGACATTTCCATGAACTACCCATGGAAAGAGACACAGCCACACATTTATGCTTTGCGTGATGTTTATGTCGCCTCTTTATTTCTGTGTGCAGTGTTTCTACTTAAGACTTTTTATCCTTTACTGATTCTGACTCGAGTATGTCATCAAATCTATGGAAAAAAATGATATCTGTAGGTTAGTTTTTTTTTTTTTTTGCAGCCCATGCCCCGCTGCTGCTGACAAAACTGCCATTTCTCCCTCTCAAAGAGCAGGTTCAAAGATCAGGACCTAAGCAGGATGGGATGGGGAAGGCCGTGGTTGCCGTGTCGATCAGGTTACAGACTTCAAAGACATTCTGCCATCCACAGCCAGTGATGAGAGCAGAGGAGCTGAGCAAAGGGCCGAAATTGTCCGTCTGCCATTATCACTGCTGCCGGGGATGGACGGCTCATTTTTTTCTATTATAATTGGGATTTTTTTTTCTCCCTCCCCTCTGTTAACAATGCTTCTGAAGAACATGATCTCTTCTTTTGAGTCGTCTGAATGGCTCCAAACATTCTCCTGGAAGGCCAAAGCAGAGAGTCTGTGGTGTGTTCGCTTCCAGGAACGGCCCATAGATGGCACTGTTGGCTCATGCATCCAGTCGGTTGCCAGAGTTCACAAAGGAGGAGGAGGGAAATGAAAACTCATCAACTCTGGATGTGAAGAAGAAACAAAAAAAAAAATCTTTGATCTATGCTCTAGTGTCATTTGCCAAATATAATCTTGTAACTTCTTGTGACTTCTAATTAATTCAAACTGCTAGAGTAAAATATTTTAAAATATCACACTTTCTCAAACCGAGCCCTTTTTTCCTGCTAAAAATGTTCTTTTCCATTTACCAGCTCATTATCAAAAGAGGTGTTCTTTCTGCCACATACATCATCTCATCCACCAATCAACCACACCACAAACCTGCGTGTAGAACAGAACCGAATGGAAACCGTGATGTCGCTTTTCATAGGTTTGAGACGTTTAAGGTTAATATTATGATACATAAAAAAAGGTATCCCTCCTAGTGATGCTTAAAAGAAAAAAAAAAAGTTGGAGCGCAGCAAGTTGAAATATGAGATAAGACAGTTGTTCTATGAGCAGACTTCATTCAGTCAGCAGCAGACAGAGAGGAAGATTGTTGTTTATGGAGTAGGTCTGTTGATGACGGTGAGAGGGTTAAACGAAGAGACGACTGGAGGTCTGCGAGCCCACGCCGGCCCCCCGTGGGAGTCCAACCTCCGTGATCTATGACTGGCGAGGTCAGACCAGAGAAGCCTTGGAAATGGGGAATTAGCAGCCCTTTGCAATTAGGGCTCTGACCAGAGGGAGAGACGTTCTGCTGCATTTACATACCAGAGATAGGTGCGCCATTTGACGGTGAACAGCACAAAACCCCAGAAACTTTACGTGTATGGACGTGCACACAAAGGTTTTTTGTTTGGTTTTTGTTTTTTCTCGTGTGGCCGAAATGTGTAGAGCCACAGAAGATGACAAAGAAAGTCAGACAGAGGGCGCAAAACGCCCCGAGGCGAGCTGACTGGCCCTTGCTACTCAGGCATTGTGTGGACATGCAGGGGCCCTGGAGCAGCCCTCAGCTCCGGATGAACATATCAACACACACTTGCAGGAATCCTCCGAAACACGCACTTACTCATTTACACCTTGTCAACAACTCCCGCCGCGTGCTCTTATCCCCATCCCGTAAGAAGGCCTTAAATTTTGATGCTGCCAGCTTAATTGAGAGATTGCGCAGAGCTGCGTAGGGAAACGAGTCATCGAGCAGATCCGTCTCACATCCTGTCTGCGCTGACAGTACGGAGAGCTGCGGTTGGAGCATGTGCGCCCAGGTAGTTTCCCCATGGCTGCAGGCGTGCAGGTGAGCAGGCATCGCCGGCAGGGTGTCAAACGCACACACCACCCCCTTCATCTGAAGACGTCAGTCAGCCCCTCCGCACCATATCACAGCACCAAGGTCTCATGCATAATTTGGCTTCAAATTAAAATTTCCTCAACGTCCGTGGCTAAAAGTTCTATTTAATGAAATATTAATTTGGTGATTAATTCTTGCATCTGATCTTCTGTCAAGTGAGATAAAAAATAGACACCGGTTGCTGAAGGGCACCTTGTAACAACACATAAAAGTTGAGTAACTCAAACATCTGGTGCACGGTTTTCCAAAAGTAATATAGGAAAAAAAAAAAATGAAAGTCAAGTATAGACATACGGACTAAGACAGGCTAAGAGCTCAAACACAGCTTTTTTTTTTTTTTTTTTTTACATCCCACGCAGCTCAGTAGCACTTTACAATGCCTGCTGAGGACGGTGACTGGACAGACGAGCAGACAAAACTCGACAAGCACGGTCTCTTTGAGATGGCGCTAATGGGCGAGTGAGTGACTCTGAATCCACCGAGTATGACTTGTAAACCATCACGGCGTGTCATGAACCTTAGCAGAGATGAGAAGTGGTGTTCTGAGAGCTCCCTCCTGAAACGCAGTCAGGCATTAAGTACGTCACTGGTGGATAGAAGTCAGAACGTTGTAGAGAAAGTACTGGTGTTACTACGGTGTACTGTGAAACTAGTCCAAACAAGACTTTGCCCTTATTTAGTTTTACATGAATTCTAAAAGTTACCCTGTTTTTAAATTCAGTTTGTTTTTTTTGTTTAAATTTGTGCACATGAAGAACTGCATATCAGTACATGTCAGTAAATGAGTGTTATGAGTTTACACCCACGTCTGTGATGTTCTTACAATTGGAAATGTGTTTTATATAATTAACACATATTTTATATTATTGTAATATAATTATACAAAAATGTATGCTTTTAAATGCTGTTACTTGTCTGTGGTTGATAGTCTGACTGCTTTACACATTTAGTTATATCCAAAATATACACAATAAATCAAAATGAGCTTCATGAAAGTTAAATAAAAAGGAAAGTGAAGTGATGTAATCAGCTAGATTCTATTTACACAATAAATAACACAATAATTCCTTCTGTTGGATTTGTGGGAAACCAAAGAAACTCACGTAGAATATTTGACTGCAGAGAAATGCAATAAAAAGTTTGATTTTACCTGTGGTGTATTGTTGACATGACCCTGCACTCCTGCAGTGTGGTGAATGAATCAGCTAAAACTGGACCAACAGTTTGGTCCATTGTGTGAACGCAAATACAAAAACCAAGGAAAGAGAAAACTGAAAAACCTTATATTCATAATCATTCAACATTACGAGGACACAATGCTTCAGCAAAAACTGTGTTCTTCTGACAGTGGGGACACAGACACCTACCTTGACAAGCTGCAGCAGCTGATACAGGTCCTCCACCTCGTCGCCCTCTGTCTCGGTGTAGTCTCTGCTGGTGTCCACACTGGATCCCTCAATGGTGTGTCTGTACAGGGGCAGGTCCATGGCCTCAGCGTACAGCTCTATGGCCTGGTGGCCCACTGTCTGGTACATGTAACTGTCCAACTCATCTTGGACATGGAGGAGAAGACAAGGTCATAAAAACATGACAAACATGTGATAAGCAGTATATATACAGTATATAAACAGTAACACAAAACAAGTTGGTTTCAAAGTGTATCATTCATAAAGACATGTTTCAAGCCAGGTAGAGCTAGATACAGCCAACTTATGAGGATCCACAAACAGTTGAGGACCTTCACTCCTGTGGGATTTAGTTTTTGCAACACTTTTATAATGCGGTTATTATTCTCGCGGTGTGCAGACGTGCAGCTGGCTGGCCCACATAGACCCACAGAGACCCACATGGCCCACATAGCCCAGCTGTACATCATATGCAAACTGCAGCAGCATCTTCCTCACCTGTGTGAGCTGGACGCAGATTGGCCAGAGCAACAATCCGGTGTCCTGCAGCAACGCACTGCATCATGTTGTAGCAGCTGTCTTTGCCTCCACTGGAACACAGTAGCAGAAACACGAACATTATTACATTTAACATCATTAAGATGTAAACCTGTGCATTATTAGGGGGTTAGATATGGGAGAGAGGGGATGGGCTGATGCGAGTAAAAAGAAGAAGTTGTTTCCAGTCCTTTCCATGCCAGCTAAAGGGGTTCAGGGGGAACTATATAAACTAATAGTTCCTATTAATCATTAGTTAACCGGTCTGTCCGTCTTTCTGTGACGTACTCCTGACATAAAACATCGATGACAGACCTACGAGAAAGAGTCTGTTACCTTATTAAGGCGACAACTTTCATCTTCTTATTTCTACTACAATACTCCTACGAAACCAAAGGAATTGACTACAATGGTTTTCAATGGGATATCAGCGCACTGACAGCAGCTGTGCGGTAGCATCCAAAACAACACGTGAGCGCGACGCTTCCGGGTTACTGAAGGACCCAATGGAATCAAAAGGACGCCTTATAATATGCCTGATAGAAAATATGTCCGTCTCTCACTTCCCACCTCCTCTCTCTCTCGACTCGACTTCTGAATTTTGCCAAATATTGTAATGGATAAAATCCGTACACTTTACTATGTAATGTACTTTTGGGAACGATTATAAATTGAACAAAGAAAATGATAAGTACTACAATAAAAAACACTACTACAACAATCACTGCTGCTGCTGCTACTACTACTACTAATAATAATAATAATAATAATAATAACAACAACAACAACAACAATAATGATATGGGGCTGTGAGTGACGGCTCCTCTTTGGAAAGTCAAAGAGTTTGTCCATGAAGTTGCTAAACCATAACATTTATTTGCTGTTGTAAAAGTAATCACCCACTTTTTAATGTTTGGCCAAATTCATCAATCTTCACATTTGGTGAACATCTGCATCTTATCATGTGTAATGTGGCTAACATCCAAAACAAACTCCTAAGAAACAAACCTGTGCATCAGACATAACCATCAACTTCCTGCTTTCACCTTATTAATAATAAATCAAGAGCAAAATAAAAGTGGAACTGGTTTTGTATGCACACCCAGCCCACACATAGATATTAAGTAAAAAACTCTTGTTAACATACCGCATTCAAAACTAATTTTGCCAGCTGCCAGTCACAGGACTCCCACTGCACACAATCATGTGGCTATGCACTATAACTCTGCTCCTGACACACTTCCTCCTCACTCAGAGAGAACCACAAGTCCATGCACTGGTATTCACACACAGGTTGCGCTTTTTCCTCTGAGGAGCCCCTTTTTGCTCAGAGGAAAACCTTTGATGCTCCTTTTGCTCTCTGTTGTTGTGCCAGAGCAGAATAATTGCACTGCTTTTGTGCGCTTCCCTCACCTTCTACCCCTAAGCAGGCCAAAGGCAACTGATTTTGTTTGACTGTACAGAATTGAGAGAGACACCTCTTCATCTCGATGCTTTTAACATTGTTCCCCCTTTGTTCTTTTGTACTGAATATGTGGCAAAATCTACAACCTGCAGATGAGTGTGTTGCATTATGATAATGTCTATTTTCTTTACTAAGTTTTTCCTTTCTTTTCCATGTTCCTTTATGTTTCTTTATTTACAGTATTTCTCTCATCTGTGCCCGCAACAAAATATATTAATGTCCCATAAGTCTGAAGAATGAAAATGGGAACCGTGACAACAAACAAATATAAAGGAATTTGTAATTTCAGATTTGGCAAATTGTGAGAAATTTCATTTGACAGGATGATCGATAATGTCATCAAATGTTTCTTTGACATTTGTATTTGAAAAATGACCTCATCTTCACAGAGCTGGACACAAACCCTTGAGTCCAGTTGTCCTTCAGTTTTGTAAACTCATTTTTATATCAGCTACATTGTCTGATTGTGTGGGTTCTAGTTTATAACACAGCTTCATGTCCTCAGGTTATTTCCATTAAAGCCCAGACCCCGTATGACTGATGTAAATTGTGTCACTTATCAGTTTTAATTTATGTATTTTATTACCCAGACAAATAAAGTGTCCGATTTTACTTGTGGCAGCATTTTGCTGACGTGAAAAAAAGCATTTTATGTGCTTATTGTTGGTGCACTGGGGATAAAAAGTGTTGATGGATAGCTCAACTGAGACACAGCCAACGGACGTGAATATGAGACGCATAAATATGAAAGCGAGGCAGCAGGAATCAAATGACACCCTTGGCCTTTTCTTAGAGGAGCATGTGCATATGACAGGTGATTTACACAGACACACAAACTAATTTTTGTCACACAAGGACACAAAAACTTTGGCTGTAATGAGAAACTAGGCCTCAAATCACCAGACAATAAATTCAGTGTCAGAAGCGGCCAGCCAAGGCTGCACTCCTGAGTGGCCGAGAATACAAACACATATACACTCTTTGACTACCAACATGAAAAACAAGTATGTGCTGCTGCACAGTAGCATGGTGCTTCATGGGCTTTATTCTGAAAGGGAAAAGGGAAAAGATTTGTGAAAGATATGTACAGAATATTAGGGGTTAAAGCTCACAGCAACGGGTGAACGCAGGTTATTGTGCTAAAACTGTATGCTTCCATTCAGTGAAAGAACTTTTTGAACTATTTACAGTAATCCAATTTCCTCTCATCGGAGTCATCATTATGACTGTCGATGAGAACATCCTGCTGCTCCTATTCTGACTCAGGACTGCGCAAATTGGATTTGAAGTTTGACGTTAATGTAGATTCACTCAAGCCACAAACATGAAGCAGAGGATACACATCCAGTGCCAATCTAAACCCTTTTTTCCTGGACCGCCACAGTCCAAGTCAAAAGTCATCTAATATTCCAGGGGTGTAAAACATTCCATCTGAAGGTTTAGTGGGCAGAATAGAAAGGTCACAGTGATTAAAAATGAAGTTCAACGAGGGTTGATGACGACCAAATGTTATTGTAACAATAATGATAAATTTGTTAAACAATGGTTCGGAGTAGCTTTGAGGATTCTTAGCTGCAGTCGGATGCTGCCTCCATCAGGGGCTCATTTTCCAAAGAACTATCTACATAATGATACCTCTTTAGGGCCTAGCCACATCCAAATCAGTTAGTAAACAACCCAAACGGGGATCTGTACACATCTTTACAGACAATTAACTGTTATCATGAGGGGCCCAAATGGATTAGTAGGCTCATTAATGTCTGAGGCTAATCGGCGTTTGATTGGAAGTGTGAGAGGATGTGAAATAAAGTCGAGGTTTGATCCAAATGGTGTTTGATCATGGCACCATATTGAACGGCGCCAGCCAAACAGACATTGTAGGGTGTTTTCTCCTAAAGTCCCCTGTTAAAAATCTGTTTTATTTTGGTGCAATCCAAACGATCATTTTTTGCTTTACTGCTCTTATATTACATTCTTATTTTCTACTTTACCTGAATTGATCCTAAGTTGATCCAATTTTTTTTTTCAGTGAAGCCAGATTTTTTTTTGTTTGTTTTTTTTACCTTGTGCAGACCCAGGTTTGTGGTTTCATCCTATTTCCAGTCCTCCTGCTAAACTAAGCTAACTGGCTGCTTCCTGTGGCCTTTTACATTCACCAGACACACAACAGTGGCATCAATCTTCTCATCCCATTACCCACACAAAAGCAGACTAACCAAAAATGCTACTTTAAGTCAGAGTTTCAAGAATGGCATTTTTTTTCTCTCCACAAGGGCATTTCAAAATGAATTTTAAAGATCTCTTCCTGAACCGGTGAACACAGAGAACGTTCCAGCGTAAAAAAGCCAGCCAACCATCCTTAAGTACAAATGTAATTTCCTGAATATTTGTCCTTGATTTGGAATCGTCTGGTCCTGTTTCGAGCACCCGAGAATCAATTATGGCTTTGGTGGTGGAGGCCTGTGAAGCCCCAGCCAAAAGGATGTGGTCCATTACAACACGCCACCATTCACTAATTATGAGGCTGCCAAAGCAAACTGCATGCACGACTGTCACCTGAGCCCGCAGCCATGCACGCTTCTATACATCCTCTTTAGTCTAATGCTTTGCACTCCAAATCGCTGGACATTTGTGCAGTGAGAATACCATAAATACAAGAAACACATGCAGGTTCAAACTTAATTGCATGCCTTAGAGCGTATGCAAATATGTTAAATGATATATACTCATCAACATCATAGTACTGTTGCTGATGGTAAACTACTTTTTAATCTGTGCAGTCTGGCGGTTTGCTGTAATTAGCTTGTCTTCTCGCCGATACACCATCGTCGGACAGTTTCCCTCTGGGCAGCCAAACACGCTCCTAATCCAGGAAATAGCTTGCAATCAGAATATTGGAGTTGACATCAGAGGTAGCCACAGAGGCGATTCCCACACACCCCTCCCACAGCTTCAAAGGTCTTCCTGGGCCTGTTACGGGTTTCCCCCGTGATGAAGTGTGACACTCCACAAACACAAAAGCCCCGGCCCTCTTGTGGGTCCGCTTTGCTTTTCTTGGATCACTCCCGTCTGTCCGATGCCAAGTCAGCTTGGCAAAACGGGCCCCATATCTCTGAAGAGCGTGTGTGGTGCTGCTGTCTGTGCGCTGTCTTAATGTGTGTGCTAATGTGCTGTGGGTGCGTGTGGCTCCTCACAGGGTCTGCGTGTGTTTCCACCTTCAGATGACGTACACCCATAATTAAAGCCATCACCGACTTGTCTACAGTTGCTGGGTTTCAGATTTTTTTTAAGTTGACATCACTGTATGATGATATTTGTGTTTTTTCTTTTTAATTAGTTGATGACATCATTAAAATTCCTAAATTTTCCACATCTCTTATTTTCCCTCCATGTTCTACCCAATGCTCCTTTTTTTTAACCCACCTCCCACATTTTTTTGTCTTCCTACTTTCGCGGTCTGTTTCTTTTTTTCTTGCCATAAGACGTCACCTGTGCTGGAAAAGTTGCCCACAATTTAGCCAGACCGGGAAACTCGCTGCCAGATCACATGCAGACTCCAGTCTGCCATTTGTCTTGCGGTTTTTGACTTGGGGATATTGGTCGGACGTGCTGTCCAATGTCAACACTTGCTCTAAATATCATCACTGCCGCATGAAGTGGGCTTCCTCAGGGAGGATGAGTATTAATACTCAAAGGCAGCATGGGAGGAGGGATGAGCGTTAAGACAAGGGATTGAAAAGGGAAATAAAGAAGGAATATTTCACATTTGAAATCCTTAATGATAAGAGATTTTATTTATCGGCAGTTTATGTCAAACGAATGACCTCAAAGTGCGACAAAAACATAGAGATGTTGTTGTTTTTCAGTTGTTGATTGATTCATTCATTCATCGTCTCCCGCTTGCTCCGGTTACGGGGGTCATGATTGGCGCGGTACACCCTGGAGAACAGACAGCCATTCACACTCACATTCACACCTACGGACAACTTAGAGTGACCAATTAACCTCAGCATGCTTTTGGACGTTGGAGTACCTGGAGAGAATCCACATAGACACCAAATAGAAGCGAACAAAAACTGCTTGACTCCAAGTTGACCGATGTGCCCCCTCCTCCATCTCCTCCACGGCCGGTTACACCGTTCAGAACTGTTTAACGCCGTGACAGGCAGTGTGTGAAAAATTGCCTCTGATCATTCGGAACCATTTCCAAACCTGTGACTAACCATAAATAACAAACAAATATCCAAGGCCTCCCACAGACGTCGTCAGATGAGAGAGCCGGCAGCTAGATAGGAGATGACCTCAAGTTTACGGCCGAAACAACCTGTTGATTCTGAGCGATTGATTGTCACACGTAAGAGAGAGACCCTGCCTCCATCAATTCCCCTGGCAACATCTCAGCAGGAGCAAGATGGATTCAAGCAGCGAAGTCGCCATGAGAAGCACATCAGTGGCCTCTGCCGTTTCTTTTACGAGGAGAATTCCACACACTGGGCCCAATATTCCTGGTTACTGGATTCTGGTGATTAAAGTGAATAAAAAAAGGGGCCAGTGCCACTAAAAGGCAGTGATTTAGTGAGCTGTCACCCCAGTTCAGGTAGGGCAGCAAGTTCAAGTCCCCGCAGGAGGTTTGTAATGAAAATAAAACAAGGAACGAGACGGCGTCATGGGAGGAGAGGCTGGACGGCTGGAGGGTCGGAAGGTTGTGGAAGAATAGGTGCGGGTGGGATCGGGGTGGTGTGTGTGGGGGGGCGTCATGTGGTGGGTGAAGATGAGGATGATGGTGGGTTCAGATGTTTTGCTGGATTACATGATGGATGGAGGTTAACAACCACACCACAAGAGCTGGTACCACTGGGTTTTCAGTTTCACTGAGATGCTGCGCTCCATCCGTTACTGTGGCAACATCAGCTACAAAACAGACGTCGTTTGATTCAACAAATGGCGAAAATTATATGTTTTGTTTGATGACATCACCCGGGGCCCCTTCCAAGACAGCAGGTTTAGACAGTTTGTTCATCCTGAAATGAGGAAAACTCTGCAGTTTAATTCTATTTTCACGTGAACTGACAGAAATCAAAGCTCTTTAAAGTTCATCAGTGACCCTGAAACGAGGAGAAATCCTGTTTTCCTCATTTCAGAATTAAAAACTCTCACGATCACAGAGCTTCTGTCTTCTTTTCTTAGATTCACCATCTGCTGAGCTACACTGAAGAGAAAACATCACGTTAACTGCTACTGTGTGATTTGAGTTAAGCGTTAACAGACCTACAGTCCTCCTGACTGGAACAGGAGGATTACTGAGTCCCTGGCCCTCCGCTAACCTCCCTCCGACCTTGTAAAATCCCTGACCCCATCATTTCCACCCTTACAGGATTCATCTGCTTGCTGCTCTGCTTGCGTCTCATCTGTGGGAGTGGGGTTTGATGCCTTCAAGTGCCAGGCGCCTATAAAAGACACATCCTGATGGGCCTTCCTCTGTTATGTTTAATGGCTGTCTCTCCCCTCCTCCTCTCCCGCCCTGACCTCCGTCACCACACCCACTCTCAGCCGCGGCCCGGCCCTTGGCTAACCTCCTGTATTCAGGGTTCAGGGTCAGGGCAGCAGACTCCCAGCCAATTGGGCCGTCGCCCAGAGGAGCTGATGCAGCCGGGAGACGCCGGTGAGACGTAAGAGACCCAAGGACCCCTCGGATGTCCCAGGAGAGCCAGAGAGGGGCAGACTGCTGAGTGTTTACAACATCTTAAATTTAGAGCGGGAAGTCGTTGTGCACAGACTTAAACAGAGAGCGACAAAAAAACGATTCTGTGTCTGATGAATTGTTTCTTTCATTTGATTTCAGCCAACAGGAGTGAGGGCAGATGGAGTGAAATCACTATTGTTGGAGAGTTATGAGTTAGTTTTTGTAATTTAATAGCAAAGTAAACACAACTGTAGTCAGTTGAAAAGACAAAGACACATACATTACATAATTTTGGTCTGATAAAGTGTGTGAATGAATGATAATGTGTTAAAGTTGAGAACATTAATTCAACATGTCGAAAAATATCAGATGTAATTAGTTTTATTACTTTGATAAAGCCATTGAAATTGTGAACACAACTACACGTTTTAATCAGGGGAACTTATAATTGGAGCCAATTACATTTCCTATAGTAACTTTCCCTTATTCCAAGGAACGTTGGAAATAAGTGGATCAAAAAACCTTGTATTTTTCTTTTTTCTGTGAATTTTTAGTTAATGAAGAGCTACTTACTGTTACTGTGAACACACACACACATTGATATTTTCAGTCTGATGCAAACACACACACCGAATGACGACGGTACAAAAACAACTCAAAGACAAAAATGAAGACGTGTTTCTGAACAAAATGTTATCCAACCTGTTTATGAAGCAGTCCACAGAGGACTACAACACTTGTGAATCAGGAAAGTCTCTCCCTGCCCAGAGAACACTTGGGATCTGCTGCTTCCTGTAGCTGGACAAAGAGAACACAAACATCCACGTATTTTTTCTTCTTCTTCTCTCTCTCTCTCTTTTTAAATCTCTTGACAATTTATGAGTGAACATGGTCTGTTTCCTGTGGAATCTGACTAATATTAAGCTGCTGTTCTAATTCGGGCTCAGTCATTTTCCGTGCACAGGCGTCTGAGACCATAGATATAAATCTGATGGAGAATATTTCTCTATGAAGATGATGATGATACAAAGAAAACCTGACTTGCTCAAATCGATCTCTGGGAATAACAAATGCTGGCTGCTTATGACTCTCGGAAGGCTCCATTTTTCACTTGGTGTAACTTGCTAATTTTTACTGCTCAATGTCCTCCACTCAGCATGTGCCACTAAGTCATAAGCACGCTGCCCGTGGCTGATATATGGGTCCACATGATGATGTCAGCTAAAAACACTTTCAATAATTGCTATGATTAATATTCTCAACCGTCTAACACCTTCCCTTCTCCATCCAGCCACACATCTCCACCGCCGTCCATTTATCAGTCTGCTCTGGAACTGCTCGGGTCCTCCGAGTGATGCATGGTGCACCGTCAACCCTGCCTCCCACTGCACGCCATTTACACACATTCAAATTATGAGTCAATGGGGCAATGGTGCATAAAGAGCACTTTTTTTCCCCTTTCTCCAAATTAATTGAGCAGCATGAGAATGAAAATAGTTTCTCATTTGAAAACTATGCTTGCTTCATTACTTTATTCATTGCAAGTATACGTGTGAACTTTAAGCACAAAAAAAGATAAAAGAAAAAAAGTGTTTACCCACGTTTATCCTGTTCATGTCGGGTAACGTCCTGCAGTTGGCTGCGCTGGCCAGACTGTGAAACGAGATCCCAGGGCAGGTTTCCGCTCATCCTGCTCTCTAATTGTTTCAGAGGAAAAAGATGAAACAGAACGTATAAACAGCGGAGGCACTGAGAGGTCCAGAGGGCCTGGGACAGTAGTTGACCTGTCGTAAAAACATCCAAACACACACACACACACACATACACACCGAGAGAGATCATAGACACAGTATTTATATTCATGACACTGTTGTAGAGTCCAGACCGATAGTTCTGATATATCTTAACGTGAAGAAATTACTTTTTACATGTATTGAACACGGGCGGCGTGGTGGTGCAGGGGTTACCACCGTTGCCTTGTAGAAAGCAGGTCCCTGGTTTGCCTCCTGGCCTGGGCTCTTTCCATGCTCTCCTCGTGTCTGCGTGGGTTCTCTCCCGGTACCTTCAAAAGCATGCTGAGATAAATTGGTCACTCTAAATTGTCCTTAGTTGTGCGTGAATGGTCGTCTGTCCTTCATGTGGCTGAGCTGACGACTTGTCCTTTTGCCCGCTGGCAGCTGGGATCGGCTCCAGCACACCCATGACCCGTCCCCGGAATAGGCACCAGAAAATGAATGAATAAATGAATGAACTTTCAAATATCACTAAGCAATAATGCTTTTAGGCTGATGATAGGAACTATTTTTCTGACGTTTTTCTGACGTTGCTCTTTAGTGTTTCCTGCGAGTCAACAAGTTTAGTATGCTGTCATTTGATTGGCTGACGGGTTCTCACATTCACAGAACTGGAAAGAATCAAAGGAAAAGGCTATTGCAGGATATACTGACATAAATACACAAGGAAATAAAAAAAGAGAAATAGACGATATTTCACTATACGGAGAGTAATTAGTGCCCCTGTAAATTTTAACTTATTTCACTGAAGTATTTTCTTGTTCAGCAATGACTGCTTGAGTTACTTTGGGGCTAAAGTGCAATTTACATAAACATACTTTGAGCTTTGCGTGTTGCAGGTTTGGTACCCACGCTGTGTGTACTGTAGACTCATGTTAGGCCTCCATTATGTAGCCACTGCTATAAATGTGAATAAATCACTGCATATAAAACTGTATTCTATTGCCACAGACTAAAACTAAAATCAAATTTAGCTTCTTTATGACAGATGAGCACCATGGAGAGAGTTTCCAGCTCAACGTCTCCTCTTTCATGTGGCCACAGCGACGTGAACATTTTAAGTCAAGCAAACTGTCATTTCGCATCTATTTTGTAGAACATTTTGTTGTTGCTTCTATTTCTGTTTGTGCCTGTCTTGTCTGTAAGCTCAGTACTGAGTCACACTCTTCCTTCATGCCCCATATTTCAAACCGGAAATGTGACCTGCTCTCACCATGAATGAGCTCTTCACTGTGACAAATTGATAGAAGTCAATTGAGCATCTATTATTAACCTCCTATGGTTCACTGTCAATTATCTGTCCCATTAACTCGGTAATACTGTATGTAGTATGTATTTAACAGTGAGGATATCCAGCATGGCTCCTATCTAATCTGCACTTGTGAAGAAAAGGGCTGGAAATGATGACTTTTAACGTCATTTCAGTATAATTGAATTTAATGACGTGTTTCAGGCTCATCTCTATATTTATAGGGATTTATAGATATGATAAGGTGTGCTTTTATAGATTATCGATCTGTTCTTTGCTTTACATTTATCTTACATTAATCATGTTAGAGATAATATTGTGAATCACATACATCTATTTAATATGGAGAATCACATGAACATATGGTTTGTTTTTTCTCTGTTTTGCGAAATGAGCAAAGTGCATTTATCACCAGTGGCGTATGCATAAAAGCTCCAGTGTCACTTAAAAGTGTGTTATGTGATGTGACTTCCTGCCGTGTCCCTCCTGATGTTCATCAGACGCCCACTGCGCTTGTAACAGGAAATCGCTGCATTGATGCATGGACTTGAGTCCTATTTACACAAAATCCTCCAAAACACTAAAGACAGGATATTTGATTGTGAGGAGTCTTTTCCGTGTTGCCCTCCCAACGCCGGTCGTCACCCTGGGTTAAGCTCTAAATACATGAGACACAGAGCTCACAGTGCTGCTTACATGGTATGAAATAAAGAGCTGACAATCATCAGAGACGTTTGTTTTAGTCTTCCATGTTTTACCCACTGTGCCCAGATAGACTCAGCATTGCAACTGCAAACTATTGAAGGACGTGTGCGGTCCAACACCATACACAATGACATTCTACTGATAATATTATGTGACATATCAATTCCTCTGGGAGTGGGGATGGAAACCATTCTCGCCACAGAAATCCCAAATACGGGCGAGCTGGCCACTGACATGAAATGCTTGGCTCCCGAAGCCAGACATGCTTTCATCTGCCCCTGGTGAATCGACTGCTACTACACCCACCCGTGTTGTGATTCAGTATATGGGCATCCTCTTATTGTGAGTAGACCAGCGGTGTCCCTATGCAAGAGCCCCTGCCAGCCATTTGTGCTAATGGCTCTTTCCTGAGAGATTTATGATTTGCAGACACAGGACAATTAGAGAAAGGGAAACACAAAGACTTTCCAGAGAAAGATTTACGGTATACAGAGGTGCTATTTTTGAACTTGAGAGTCTGATTAGAAAACGCTGATGGTCTGATCTCGCAGAGGACACACACAATGTCAGGCTGGTTGTGATGTCACTTCGCGCAGCAGCGTCTATTCATCCCCTCACGCCAACAGGTCCTGTGCTGCCACCGATGTCTGCTCGCTGCCTTCGCTCTTCTTCTTTCTGTGTCATTAGCATAGGCAGCTGTAATAAATGACGAGATTAGTGGCACGATGACAGAGTGCACTCACTATACACCACCACCACCACCACCCCCACCACCACCCACGGCATTTCTACATGTCTCTCTGCTCAGGAAGAGGAAACAGGAAACACTTGTAGTCGTGTTCTTAGAGTTCCAGAGAGAAGCGTGCTGACAGAGACAGACAAAGAAAACAATGCAGAGAAAGAGTGAACTGTGACAAGGTGCAGATGAAGGTTGTCTATTACTATCGTTATTGTCCCTTTAACACTGATGGTATCTCCCTCCAATAACTGGGAGGAGAAAACGTCCATCAGTTCCTGAAAGATGAGAACAGCCATGTCGCTGTCATTATGGTAATCCCATTTGCTCTTTTGCCAGAAGCCCGTGAGTCATTACCGTAATGACAGCAACCGGATTGTGAAGTGCAACTTCTCAGCGTTCAAGGAACTGATCAACGTTTTCTCCTTCTCCCAGCTCCTTCTTCAGACCAGGTAGGAGAACCAAGGGCAACTTCTCAGCTTCCAGGAACCGCTTGATGTTTTCAGATAGTTGTGTAATTACAGTAATCCAGAGTATCCTAGCACGAATGTATCTGCAGCGATACCACCGGTGTTAAAGGGTTAAACATCTATCACATACTGTCTGTGATATGGTAGACATGACATCATGTTTTTATCATACCATGAGTTCATGATATTGTTACATTACAGGAAAAAAGCTGACTGTCACTGCACCCTGCTGCTTTGAAATGAAATGTGGTCACAAATGGTGGAATCTTACACACTGACCACTTGTGTCTTGTTCAGCCATGATGCATGTCTTCCTCTTCTTCTGTGATGTATTGCTCCGTGTTTGAGCTCACTGATTGGCTGCGTTTAATGGCGGCCTCCAACTGCCAGCCCGGCGTGTCTGGAGGCTAGCGGCCCGTGGCGCCCCACATTAGGGCCGGCTGGCGTGGGCCCCAGGCTCATTCCACCTCTGCAAGTGTGATTATTGAGGCCTGATTACGTCTGCGATCACAATAACAGACCAAACCACGCCGAGCACTGAGACTCAATGCAAAAACGCAATGTCCAGTCAAGGAATGGTGCTCCAGTTTGTTTTTACACACAATGTCTGACAACACATACGACATCTGTTGGACTGGAACTGACAGATCAACGGCATAAACAGGTCCGTTTGAGTTCATAGAGAGTAACTGGATGAAAACACTGACAATTTAAAAGTCAAACAGGCAAGAACACAGAACCAAAAAAAAGAGCTTAAAGAATCAAATAACCATCAAATGGCGGCTCAGTTGTCTGTTTCAGCTTTCCAGAAGATGTCCATGGGGCAGCTGAAGCTTGTCGCTGTGCCGAGGAACCTGAGAACAGACATCACGCTGCTTAGTGTTTGACACACACCTGAAAGCCCCCGTGTTCTCCCTCTGTAGAAGTGCCTGTGGTGGTCTCCAACTGCCTGCTTGTTTTTGAGGGGTACTCATTGCCTCATCCCCGCCTTAGGGCAAAACTTCAGCCCCCCCCCCCCCCAACACACACACACACACCCCTCCTCCCCTCACTCATCAACTCTCGATTTTGCTCGGCGTGCACTCACTCTCTTTTTTCTGCTGTCTGTTTCTCTCTCTTCCTCCCCTCAGGGCAGCAGGTTTTGGTAGAAGTCTATGGCGGCGATCAGAGGCGGTAACCTGTATTCTGGACAGGTGTGCCACATGGGGGCACACCTTGCCCGAGGATAGGTCCATCCATGCTAGGGGCAACATAGGCTGTGGGGCTTCAGGGCTAAGGCTGGGGGCTAGGTCTGCAGTCGGGGATGGGAGCAGGCGCAGTGGATGGCGAGG
>CAAKHB010001185.1:107757-129085 GCA_901007665.1 Aeoliscus strigatus
GCCCCCCCCCCGCCACCACTACACCCTTGGGTGCACTGTTACTACATGATGGCGACCCCTTCTGGAGGCCAAAGTCAACATGTTTACAGAAAGAGAAGAAGCCCGTCTCTCTGCTGTAACACCGACCCAACGTTTCGATCCATCTCTGCACATCTGCCTCCAACCGCCCCCCCAAGAAAAAGAAGAAGAAGAAGAAGGTAGATCCGCCTCCCTTCAGATGATAACCTGCCACAGTGGATCTGACCTCCAGAATCATATTTACTTGCAGGTATAAAGCTTCTTATGCATGTATTAGGCGGCCATGTTGATGGCAAAATCAATAAAGATGGATTGTAGGGTCAATATTGGTCTTTGCACCTGGGGACTTGTTGCCCGGTTATTCTTCTGTGTGTGTCGCGAGGTGCAATTCATAATATGCAACCACAACATGTCTGCAGGAGCTGCAGGTGTGTGTGTGTGTGTGTGTGTGTGTTAGAGGAGGCTGGACAACTGTGACGTCATTAATCACGGACCACTTGAAGATTAGGACTGAAAGCAGAGAATCGCTAACCATTATCGTCTCGGATGGCGGTTGAAACCTCTGCTTATTTTTCAAAAAAACGTAATGGCATCGAGGTCTATACAAAAATAGGGGGAGGAAAAAAAACTAGGGAGGTGTAGGGTGGATGGTGTCAGTGGGATGGAGTTACTGACTTACGTTTCCTCTGGAGGAAATATCAAGGAGACACAGAGGTGGTGGGTTCTCTGTATGCTGCTGCTGTAATGTTAACAACAATCATAGTCAGTAATAAAAACATGAATAACACAAGTGACCCCATCCAGCTGAGCTCTCTAAATGTATAAAATGAAAGAAATTAATAAAAAAAATCTTCATCTGAAAGATTTGTGATTTTTTTTTTCATGATTATTTATTATTATTGGTTATTATTTGTAAGTGTATTTCTAAGTGTTGTAATATATGTAGATGACACATGGCCAGACTGGAATTTGGGAATTTTTCCCTCAGCTGACATTATAAAATCTATTTTCAAGTATCGAACCATGTCCCCACCCCTCCTCCTTTGTGTTTGAGTGGATTATTTCGTCTGTCCGTATTCGTCATACACCCTCTTCTGCCAGAAACTACTCTGAGTGATAATGTGAGGAATGATGAGAACAACCCTGTAACATCTGTGTGAGATTAGGAGAGTGTATGTGCTTATATTTTTATTCCAGTCCGTATAAAACTGCACCGGGGAAATCCAGCACGGCCCCTGTTAGCAGGCAAAGCCGCAGCGATGAAAAGCAATAGCTGGTGTCAAGAACTTTTTTTTAGCACGTCGCTACAGCTGGTGGGAATAAATAGCAGCCAACTGAAGGGGGGCGGGGGTTGAAAGTCAGGACATCAGGCGACTTGGGTGTGTGGCCACAGGGAACCTGGCCTTCCATATCTCCTCCAAACAATAAAAGCCCTGTGCACCACTGTCTCACAAGTCCAACTTTGTTTCTCAACAAGGAGTGTAAACTGTTGTCAATATTCAGATAGCCTTCATCTGCCAGTAATGACAGGCAGCCGGCATCCTATCTTATCTGCGGGCCAGGTAGCGCCATACCTGAGGGGAATAACTGCTGCGATAAAGAGTGTCTGGGCCAATAGAAAGGCTCTTGTCTGTCTGTGAGGAGTTAATGGAGAATGCCACTGGAGACAGGAAGTCCTCAGAAAGTGAAAAGCACTTTATTGCGCACCTGAATGGCGCGGCATAAGGTTTCTCTCAAACCCAATGGGAAAACCACATTACAGGTCTTTACACAGGGTCATTACAACGGGGCAGCAGAGCTGAAGTGATCTATTGCGTTTGAATGACAACATCACATCGCTCCATTCATTCCTCCCTCTGCTGTGACCCCACCATGATCCCTGTGGGACGGGGATGATGTCAGCCGAGAGATGTGCTGAAGTTACTGTAGAGCGACTCGGTTCAAGTGATTCTTTAAGTGTGCGTAAAAGCTCACACGTGTTGCCACGACACCGAGTCAAAGCAGCAACAGGTTTCTGGACCCGTAACCCACAGCGCACTGCACCATGACATCGTCAGGCCTCTAAAAACATACTGAAAAAAATCAATGGCTCGCAGGCCGACCACCCATAAGTCTAATACAGATGATGCAGGACATGTTTGGATGGAAGTGTATATTTACCTGTCAACAGGGCAAAGTAGCAGAGAGTGTGTTTCCAGCAACAGTGGAGTGTTTTGGGGAGAAAACCTTGTGAGGAGTGATAAATGGCCCGCATCTTCTCCGGCCGAGGAGCTGTTGAAACAAATAATTGCTAAGCACAACAAACCCCCTCCCGAGAAAATAAGAAAAAGAAAAGGCGGCTAGCCTGTTGTTCTCTCTGCGTCTTCCATTTGATCAGCTGGAATAAAAATACATCAAAATATCTCATAGGCAGATCCAGAGTTCACCCGATCAGAAGCGCTGAGGTGCTTCTGAATGAGCTACTACATTAGTGGCATGAGAGAGAACCTTGAATTGATGCTTTGGAGTCAGCACCAATCAAACTCAGGTCGATACATCCCAGAATAGCTACAGCAGCGTCCATGACGGCCGCCACCACCACCAGTGTTCAGGAGACCCACCTGCGTGCAGGCGGGTCTCTCACCAGGCTGTTGTGCTCACAAACAGCAGATGAGAGACTCAGCTCTGCTCTGTGACAAACACCATTGTCGCTGGCGTCCACGCCTGTCATTCCTCCTCTCCCCACCCCTTCCTCCTGCTGGTCTGTGCCCGCACCTGTGGATGTTACAGGGAAGACGACACGGTTTCTGGGTCACTTCTGTCACAGTCCAAATGCCACGCGGGGGGGCTGACCTTTCCGGTGGCCGATGCCGGAGCATGCAGGCTGTCACCCCTGTGGTTCGGCACGCTCTGTTCATTTCACTGACAGACTGTATCACCACCCCACCCCACCCCCACACACACACCTTTTCATCCATAATACATATTCAAACAATATTGCAAAATCATAGCAGAGAAGTAAACACAGGCAGACATCTTGGATAAACTGGTTCCAGGCTGTTTCTTCAACAATAACTGAGATCATTTGTTCAAAATGGGGGCATTTCGACGGTCATGAGCTGACGTCACACGAGGAGTCGTTCTGTTTTGTCTCGGCTTATCCCACACTCCCACCACTGTCATTTTCCCTCCAACATACCATCGCCTCCCATCCTGTCAATCAAACAGATCCTGCTTTGCCATTTAAAATCCCCAAACCCATTTTTCTCACGAGCCACTGTTGTTTTTAAATAACATGATTAGCAGGCAGAAGCTCCTAAAAATAAAAGTGAACTACATCCCCCCTACCCTTTAAAACTATAATTATTTTTAAACTGAGACCTCTGATTCATCGAGGAGTACTTTTATTTATGTCCATCCTGTGATGTGTTCCCTAGGATCCCGACTTAACGCGCTAAGTTGTGTGCGGCAGAAACCGTCCAGAGCTCTCTTCACATAAACAACCCGAGAGGGAAGTCCGTTTGCTGGAGGGATTGGAAGAGACGCTCTCTGCTTCGCAGTGGTCTTCTAGTAACTTGGCTGAAGAGGCATAAACCAGCAGGAAATGGGTGAAATTGGGCTAATCTGACGGATGAGACCCGCAGATTTAAGAAGTGTGACCTGTTTCAATGATACAACACTGATGTCCAACTGAGTCATTTTCAATGTAGTGTCCAGTGGTGAGTATCAAGTTCAGTCAGGATACATCAGGTCCAAGAAAGTGACCTCTCCACACTGACCTTAGTCCAAAAGCACTTGAGTGCCTCATTGTTGTGACAAGAACAATGAATGTAAAAGGAGGTGGTGAGACAAGGGCAAGGAAAACACAAAATAAATGACATCTGGCTCTTAAAAATGATCAGATACAAGCTATTTTCTATATTTGGGCTCATGTCATGGAAACTTGTCAGCTGCCACTGATGTCAGGCCTTTGAAGTCAGTGCTGAAAAAAGAGAAGTAGCAGTATTTAGTTTGCATTGTGTGCAGATCCTAATTTATAGGAGTTGACCCTGGCTCCTCTTTTGTGCGACAGCCATCTTGGAAAACAATGGCAGGAAGGCTTGAAACTTGAGAGGAACTGATTCTGCTGTTTTCTATTTTTTTCTGTACTTATTCAACAGAGAATTTTCCCTCCCGGAGTAAAATAGCTCTGTTTTTGTGTCCAACAGGAGCAATAAACTTATGTCTAAGCATTCCATGGCCAGGCAATAGGGTTGAGTTTAACTGGACACTTGGGGACGGTTGTTTTGTACCACATGGAGAGAGCAAGGGGGAGGAGGGAGGCCTTATAGAGGAAACCATGGCCGCTCAGTGACCCCATGCTGACCCAGTGGCCTCCTCATGGAGGGATCAAGGCCTGGATAGGCGCCGGCTAAGGGTTAGAGGTGTAAGGGTAACAAATCAAGCAACACCTCAGAGGTATTTAACCCACACATTCCATATCTTTCTAACTGCATGAGCGGCGCGTGAGCACACAGGGCAGATATAGAAATGTTTATTTTCATTCTCCAAGTTTCGAATCGGAAGAGGACACAATCAGGTGAGAATGAGCGCACACTGGAAGATGAGACCATCGATCAAATCAAATATACTTTCCACCTGCTAATATCAATCAATCTGCAACACGACAGTTGAGAACTAACAGCCAGTTTGTCTGTGATGTGGTAAACAAGTTCTTACTTAGTTTTGATTCTCCCTGCATTAAGGCACTAAACATGTAAAATTCCCCTCCCACTTGCACTTTTCCGACATTACTGCCCTTCACTTTCCTCCCTCTTGTAGTGTTGTGTGCATTAAAGAGGAGGACAGGACGGGGACCCCCTATAGACAGTGCATATCTGCCTCTAAAAGCATCACTCAACTTTATGTTCATCTCTGGTTCCCGCAGCCCGGCTGTGTTTCTTCCATTAGTATCCGCTCATAAAAGATACTGGGGGTTGTAAAGACGTGCAACTGCTGGATCGTCACACACACCTTTACGTGAACATCAGGTGCTGTTATGTACCTGCAGGCACTTACATGGCCGGATTTAAAGAAGTATGCAAGAAACATTAAACATGTCATCGATGGTCAATGGAAAGAATATATTTAAACACAATTATTTGTCACAACACATTTATAGATAGTAAACAATTTACTGTTCAGATGGTCACTGAGTGAAGTGGTCAAAGTGTTTACAGACCCAGACCGCATTAATGGTGAAACCGACTTAATTCACATTTAATGTGACTGCTAGCTGTGACAGCGAACGTTCACTAGCAACAGCTGCTAGTGACCGTTAACCAAGACTGCCTTTTCAGATTTAACTAATCTTATACACCCGTGGTGCATTTCTAAGCAACCCAAAATGAATTTAATCATTTATCCACAAAAGATTTAGGTCTCTGAGGTTAAACATGTCAGATCCCACTTACTGAGGTTGGCTTGCAGCTAGTGCTACTTCTAGCTCATTCTAGCCAATGTTAGCCAACAATGACTTCAGCAATTAAACAACTTTTGAAAAGTAGTAAAAATAGTCCTGAATGAGTGATTTATCAATTTTATTTGTAATAAACAGAAAATTAATAATACAAATTATGTTATTGTTCATTCATTTGTGGTATTCACTGAATTATGAATGTATTAGCACTGGACCCAACTAGCAGATTTTTTATAAGTATAAAAATACCAAAATTGTGTATTGTTAAATAATTCTTAACTTCTTAACTATACTTGAGACTTGTGGTGAAATTTAGCAGGGGTTGGACCTGCTTTACCTGCAACAAAGAACTGTGATTTGCTGAATACAAAACCTAACAGCTTTATGAAGAGAAAAATGTCATTGTGAGCCAAATTTAATAAAAAAAAGAGTCTGTGTATCCCTTAGAAGAGTGAGTGAGAGGGCACCGAGTGACGCAGGTGAGAGACGTGCATCCACCCAGTAATAGGCCGCACCTCTCTTATCGGTCAATGGAACGGAAGAGGAAGGAGTGACAAAGGCCAGGGCTCTGGGTGTGATAAGGAAGGGCCTTATGTCCTGGCCCAGACTCTTACCCTGGTTGTCCACTGCAAGAGGCCAGCCAGGGGCCAGGGGTTGACCGCAAGAGGGAAAGTCTCCAACATGGTGTTTTTACACATAGGTACGACTGGTGTGTATTCACACGTTGGAACTTTGGCATGGTGAAAGAGAGCGAGAGACGATTGAGGCAGACGGGCAGAAGAAAAAAAAAAAAAAGGTCACTTGGAGTTCAGGCCAGCTCGTCGTCTCACACTGCAGGAAAGCCAAATTGCTTCCGGATCTAGGTATCTAGCCCCGCACAGCTCAGTGTTTCTGTTCGTACCCTTCCTGCCTCCTCGTCTTCCTCTCTCTTTCTTTTCGATCCAATCCTCCACCCGTCTTTGTTTTTTTTCCTCTACTTATCATTTTTCTCACTCTTTGTGCTTCCTCCGGTTGGTGTGCTGGTCAGTCCCGCTGGGCAGCGTGGCACAGAGTGACGATGTCTGTAGGGAAGTGGTCTTTAAGTAGGATACCTCTGTCTCTCTGGCAGTCCAGCTCCCCTATGAAACCGTACCAGTAGATGACGAGCCCCGGCCCAAATCTGTGGAAGAAGGAAGAAACAAAAGCCGGTCTTTTGTTAGTACATCACTGCTGTCATCTCAAAAGAGAACTGAAGCAGCAATGAGATATACAAGATGCTTTTAAATCCAGATCTGTAAAATGCTTTGGACTTTGGAAAGAAATAGAGATGGGAGAGGATCTAGATTGATCTATGAGAGGTAACATCCACAAGGTATTTTCCTTTGATCACCATCCAGGAAACTTGCGCTGAATCAAACAAAAAAAGGCCGTTAGGATGATTAAGATCTCTCTGACAGGGTGATACACACTTGATCACGTTACAATGGCAGTGAAATAACAATAACGTGTGAAATAACAAAGCACTAGCGAGGCCTCTGGAACCTGTCATCGGAAGCCTTTGGTATATAGCAGAGCACACAGAGTTCAGCACAGAGTCTGAGGCTTAAACACTGCATCTGGTGGTTAATGTTATCCAGTCCAGCACCATCCAGCTGTTTCATTCACATTTACTTTGAAAGGCTCCAAAAATTGTCTTGCTTGGTGAGTGCTGCAGTTCCTGAAAGCTGCAAATAATAACTTTCCAAGCAGCAGAGGAATCTGACTGGGCTCTTTATTCTGTCCTTTCTTTTGTTCTCTCCGTCATTACTATTGTGTCTTCCAGACTGCGGCGTCGATCCACCTGAAGTCTGAAAAGGTGCAGAAACAATTAAAGCAGAGGAGTTCTTCACCAGGAATGTTCTTCACCGGCTCTCCTCGAGAAGACAATAAATCATCTTTCCCGCTATTTATTACACCCCAAAGAGCCACCTGCGCCCCTCTCTGCCCCCTACAGATCATACCTTTTCTTTGAACATTAGCCGCCATGCATAAAGACATGTCACACTTGAACTCTGAACCGAGAGCACCCCAGCTCTGGCTGAGGGGGCTGCACCCATCCCAGACACTCTATCCCCAGAGCCGACGAGGACGCAGACGGGAATCTGGCAAAAGGTTAGCAAACAGTGCAGCAGAAGTTCAGCTCCAAGGTGAAGTGCATAAAACCTTTCAGATATTTCAAATTAACTACTGACTCAACCCCCTACGGTGTTGGTTTAATAACAACTATGGGAATCTTCAGGCCTTTGTCTCATTATGATTTATCAGTACGACGCGTTGCCCTTACAACTTCAACAAGGTATTTTAGCAGCATAAATTATGAACGCCGCTGCTGTCACACGTGTTTGCATACGGGTCTACTGCACTGTGCTATATTGACAGGGCCTTGAGGCAGTACAACATACGTATATACATACTTGGGCAGAGACAGGAGCAAAATATATGTGACTTCACAAGCACACGCTCCTCCCTCCCACCCTCCCTCCAAGAGGCCCCTGCAGCACTCCATAGACCTGCACCCCATCCCTGCATTCTAGGTTTTAGTGTGTGATTTACAGGTCTGTATCTGTGGGCAAACAGGCCAAAGCTAACAGCCCTAGAGAAAGCCCACAGATGCACGCTGCAAGTTCACCACAGTGTCACAGTCATAGCTCAGCCTCCAGCTCGAGCCCCCCCCACCCACCTCCAAACTCGCTCCGTTTCCATGGTCGGCAGCCACGCATGGCTGCCAGCTCTTAATATGGAAATGTTATGGAAACAAAACCTAAACATTTACATTAGATGACTTTGGAAAAGGGGTTATGCTCTTCTTTTTTTCTTTATTCAGACGCATTTCCTGTGTTCCGGATGGCGAGGCGAGGCTTAAAGGCGGAGAAAGAGAGAGAGCAGTGGACGCAAAGTGAAGACAGGCAACCTTCTGAAAAGGTTAAAACTGTACATCAACAGATAAGGCAGCAGCGGACGATACATCATGGCCCAGGTCTGTCAGGGGAGGCTGAGCACAAATTGAAACAAGCAAAATTATAAACACAGGGGAGCCATATCACGAAGGCCTTTCCATACTGTAAAGAAAATAAATGGACTTTGAATCGTACTCAGAATTAATACAACAGGGACCTTGAAGTAAAAAGTCAGATGGGAGGAAAAAAAAAGGACAGAGAAGGGAGGTGAGGGAGGACTGGTCAGAGGAAGCTGGATGTCTGTACAAAGAAAGGCTCCGTGCAGCATCTCAACACTGTGGAGCAATTATAAAATAAACAGGACATGATGCTATGTATACTTTTATAGAGTCCCTCTGAAGCTGTGTGTGTACTGATGAGAAAGTAAATGCAGTTTCGGTGGGAAATTGTGGTTTATTATCATGTGCACCACACATGATAGTCAGTCCGCCAAAAGTCAGTCCGCCACCAATAAACACCCAACTGTATACAACAAGTTGGTGAAATTGTTTGTGGAACGTAGCTGATTTCAGCCAGGGAGCTACTTGACGAGCCCACTGCTGCCAGCCGTGCTTTAGTTGGCGTTAATGAGCGGGTGCTGGTCACATCTGAAGCAGGTGCTAAGCAGCTTACTACGGCAGTCTAATGAGAGCAAGGCAAGGGGGGAAAATAAAAAAAAAGAAGAGGCAGCGTTATTAGTGTCAGCGAACCCTCAAACAGAATGAAACACACACACATTCCCTGCAAGGGAAAAAAGAAACAATAAAAACTGGGACATTGACACAAAGTCCACAGTTGGTGTCTGGGTTTTTCTATCTCATTTACAGAAGTCAGTGTGTGTGTCAGATGACTAAATAAAGGAACCCGACATGACAAATCAAACCCTCAATGTTTATGGTTTCTTTTCGGACGGAGATCAAGGTTAACTTGTCCTTCCATGTTTGGTGGAGGCCGAGCACTGTGGGCAAAACTCATGACAGGACATGATGAATTGTCACAAGAATGAAAATGAATTTTTTCAGAGCTTAAAAACAAGAAAAAGAAAGAAAGGAAAAAAAAGCCTTCACTTCATCTTACATACCGCACAGACCTATTTTAAACAAACGCCCTGGCAATAATTTAGACAGCGTAAGCCTCCACCTGAGGGTGAACTCGGCGTCTCTGAGGTCTCCCCACAAAGGCGTCTTTGTTTTCAGCATTCATACATCAGGTCACAAGCTAAGGCGACTGAAGCTCTGCCAGACATTAGCTTTAGTCAGTCTTTTCTCCTCTCTCAGGTATGGAACCGGCTCGGCTTCTTTTCACAGAAAGACAGAGACTAGCGTACTGCGGAAAAAAAGAATCTGCAGTGCGTCCTGGTTCTGTACAGTCCACTTACAATCGGATCACGTGGGATGTTCTTCATAAATTGGAACTGAGCCATGGTGATGATTCCTACGTTGAATCTAACCGCTGCAGCTGATCGCGATACTCTTGTACTTTATTGTATGTGGGACATAACTAGCTTGTGCAGCTAACACACAAATTCCTAAGTAAAAGGGGTTTACTGGGAGTTAACCTCCTTTGCATCAGTTATTAAGTTAATTTAATTATACTCTGGTATGTGTGTAAATTGACAGGGTGGTTGTAACACACTTGTTTAACACCTCTGTCAAACCTACAAATGCGTTGTAATTAAGGCGGGATCCAAGCGATCACAAAAAAAAAAAATCATACAGCATGGGTTCAAACATTTTACGATTTCTGTGGTATGGAAACGGTGAGAGGTGCATCCTGCTCGAGGAAGTTTCACAGGCAGATGTGCTTGGATGTTGTAGTGGCGGTGGGCGGGTTAACGTGAAGGAGCGGAGACGTGAGACGTGTGTGCGACGCCGTGCATGAGCTAAGTTACACTCAGTAAAAAGTACAACTAGTAACAGAGAAATTAGAAGATTAGTGTGGCATCAGGTTACACTGAAGCCACTGATACAACAGAAATAGCTGAAACAAAATGACAAAAACTGAACATTTTCTGAATATCATTGAAATGAAAAAGGACCATTCTGATTCTACCAGATGACATTTTGACAGGAAAACAAGATGAGGAAAATAAAGAAGTATTGACTGACAAATGAGTTTCATACAAAATAAATACATTCCTATAATGTATAATCAAAATGATTTTTCACACCTTTGAAATACAATATATGTCACCATAGGTACTACATATAAAGAATCACATGACACACGTTCCAATAAATTCAAATATCCTACTTGTTTGACATGGATGTGAACGTCACTCCAAGCTACAATAGCTGTTAATCTGGTAGGGGGGTGGAAGAAGCAGTTTGTCTTTTTGTGTAATATATTTAATGGTTGATTTGTTGTATGTGTGTGTGCTGTTTTATGTGGGGAATGCAGATGGAAATGAGCTACTAGCTAAATCTGGTGTTGTACATCTCTCTGAAACTGAGATTAATGTCTGGAACACATGGTCCCTGTAAACTGACTTAAATAAAATAAAAATACATGTAGAAGGACAATAAGCTCTGACTTGTTTAAAAGACAAAGTCTGAAACAATCATTCATCTTTATTACGCAATTAATAACCTTTAACTCCTGACATGCTGAAGCTGATCCGGCACTGACACTAACTCACTGTTCTCACTCGCATCTTTATCTCCCAATTACCAATTATCACTTTCTGTGACCCCAGCACACTTCACAACTGCAGATTATCTCCTCCTTGCACTAACCTAAAAGCTTATCTCACACACACACACACGCACAATATGACAAACCCTATTGGCTGTCGCCTCCCTGATAACCTGGCTAACATCATTTTGTGATTAAGCAGACAAACTCATTTTTGTTTACTGCGGTTCCTCAGATCGGTCATTTGGTTAGTTTGGATCCATGTGGGCACGACCGGGCCTCCAAAAACCACATTGTTAAGTCCCTTAACTGAGCGTGTCAGTTACCACATTAGCAACAGATATGTGTGGGACAAGTGAGCGGCGTGTGCTTGTGGTTTAAACAAATTTAATAGGAGTTTAACAATTCAAAACCTTCTGATTCCCTGGAATGACAATCTACATCTTTAACATGTTTTATGCTTGTCTAAAATTAAAATACCTTTGTGTCAGTGATACGTTTTATAAAATCATGTCTTCTGTGCAAATACTTTAATAACGGGGAATGCATGTTTCAATGGGTTGAAATACATTTATAAAAATGATCAATTATAAACGGGGAGTCTGAAGACAAACACTGGCCATGGTGGTAATCTGGAGATGTGTCCAGCGAGTCCCTCAGGCCTTTGATAAGTCCCCAGGTCTCAAAGTTCTGCATGAAGACAGGAAGCTCCCCATGGAAGATGGCAAGCAGGCTGGAGGGGGGGGTTGGAGTGCGTGCAGACACAGAGGACCACAGCATCGGGGGGATACATGCTCCTTTAACCTGTTATTGTGAACTCCCAGCAGCCCTGGACAATAATTGCCACCTGTCTCTGGGGAAAGACATTCAAAGGCAGGAAGAGGGACGGCCATTTTGTGTCTGCTGTGCTGCTCCTCGCCTCCTACAGCCCTGCACCTAATCCTGCCCTTAACCCTGGCGGCCAACGTGTTTTCAATTTGGGATGACCCCCCCAGTCCACCCACACACACCCCCAACGACAACCACGGCCCTAATCAACAGCAGTTTGTACTGTAATCCTATCTGCCCTTACAAGGGCAACGTGAGCCTGACCGGGCGCCTGTGAGCCTGATGTGTCCAGCTGAGTGTTAAGTGTGTGTGTGTGTGTCTGGACGACACCATGTTTACATGTGAGGTCATCGGATGTTTGCCCCATCGCCTGCAAACAGCCGCACACAACTCACGTTGTGGCACACAAACGTTGCTGAACGCAATGGGGCACAAAAATGACAAACAAACAAAAGACGTTTTTAATATAACGCAGCAACAAAAACGTATCGTAACGTAAGGAGAACTTTAAAGTGTTACTTTAAAGAAAAAAGATTATCATCTTCCAGACTTGAAGAGAGCCGGATTCAGTGCACAGACCGTTAACACACAGCAAGGACAGATGTCAGGCAATGTCACTATGGCAACACTTGGACTCAGTGGACAAACACCTACTGCCTGAGCACTACACAACTTTCAGACAAAGAGACACTCTCTGATCTGTGGTTTGATGCTGGGATTCTTACACAGACTGTTGGAGAAGCCAGCAGAGATACTTTTCCCCCTGAAAATGATCTGATCGTCAAAATTCCTTTTAGCAAATATGAGATAAACAGGAGCTCTTTCTTAAGTAACTTTATAAAAACACTGTATATTCCTTCCATATTGCGTGAATATGATTTCTATTTTCTGAGGTGAACCAAAAGTCAGCCGTGGAGGCAGGTGTGAATGTTTGTTGTGTATGGCCTTGTGGCCTCCGCATCTCCAAGAAGAACCCTGCCCCAAAATTAGAGTGTGGCCTCTAATGTCTCCCTGGGAGAAAAAGAGGCCTGGCTTTCATCCAAGTCAGCACCTTTGGAAGTGCAGTTGTGTTACCGCTACTAAATCAACATGTCAGCACCCGGCCCAGTAAACTTCTTCAGCCGGACTCCAGCGCCTGCAGCTTCCACACACACACGCACACAACTAATGAATTTGTGTAAATGGGTTATCATCTGTCTGATAACATGAAAAGGAGACATGAACGAAAGAGACATTTTCATTAACCAGGCGTGTGATAGTCAAGCAGGACCAGACACAAAAACACTGTTTGTTCTTTTATTTCAAAAAACAACACAATAACCTGTTGGTACCAGGTCAGTATATCCACTGACCTTGACCCTCTGATTCCAAAATGGAAATGTCGCAGTTCGAGGGGCAAATTTGGGGAAGAGGGGCCACAGAAAGCCGTGTGCTTACTCTGCAGTCTGTTTACATTCCTCTGGGTAATTTTAGCCCCAGGGGGTGGGTCAGGGAGGGGGATCCGACATGTCGTTGGGGCTTGTCAGCGGCCGGTGGGTCAGCCAGAGCAGTGGCGGCACCTGGACTTGTGGGTGGTAGGTAATAACAAAAAAACACCGGCTGACCTATGAACTTATCTGTTAATTGTGTTTGCTGCTCAATTAGTTATTTATTTAGTGTCTAAAATAAACCGACAATTTGTCCGAAGTCACACGAGACAACGATACTGTTGGAAACCACACAGGACGTGGAAGTGGCCGACCACAGAGCTCCATTGGATCAGCTGACACACTTCATCCGCTATTGTTTTCTCTGAATATCTGAGGTGAAAATCTAATTTCACTGTAGCTTTTAAAAATTTGCTAGGCAAACAAAACAATAATCCCGGCTCAGGAATCGCTGAGGGCTTCCGTGGGCCTGCTGGGAGTTGTCTTTTTATTACTCCCAGCCCGTGTAGTGTCCCTTCAAAGGCCAAGAAAGCAAAATGTCCGTGTGTGTTTACCATGTTCGTGTGTGAGAGAGGAGGGGGGAAACGGAGAGGGAGAGACTCTGAGCTTATCGAAACTAATTAGGCGAGGGATCAGGATGGAAGTTAAATACTGGGCTACATGTAATGAAAGAAGCAGAGTGGGGGACATTTAGGGGTCAGGCCCACACCAAACAGCGGTCCTCGGGCAATGTGGTATTGATTTTCACTCGTTTGGGGATGAAGGTGGACAAGGGGGAGGGAGTCGTGGAGAGAGAGAGAGCGAGAGAGAGTCAGAGACAACGAGGCAGAGTCTAAGGGTCTCATGAGTTGTCAACTTGACAGTTTAACCCCTTTTGGAGTAGAAGGAGCAAACAAACAGAGGGATCTCCTGGGCTGACAGCGTTGATCTGTCATAGCGATGACACTGCAAAGCCCAACACAGGAGAAGTGTGTGTGTGTGTGTGTGTGTGCGAGCGACACAGACAGGCAGAGACACATTCCTGAAGCCTCAGCAGATAACACTGGGCTTTGCAGTGCTCCTGTGTATAAATATTTGCACCACAGTTATCACAGATTTAACATTTTCAGCATTTTTTTTATTACTGCTATCTCTATTTTAACAGACATAATGGAGGCTGCTTATTTTTAAGATGTTCTATTTTTATACTGTCTCTATAAAAATATATCAATGAATTTGAAAACGTCTGTATGAGATGAGGAGATGTTATAGCTGTGATTAAATTCATTTATGTTAGGGTGGCTGTATATGTAGGTACTGTACACCAGAGATCCACCATCAACCTGACCTGTCCTAAAATGTGAAAAGTAAACAAAAATAACCAGCATCCTTATTTTGCAAAATGAATGTCTAATAGTTTGTTGGTTCCGTTCAGAAATTAGAGTGAAGATGCACTACTAATAAAGGGATGAAAGATGAATGAAAGAGTGTGAGCTTGAAAACATTACTTTTCCAATTCAAGCATGGCAAAGAGGATCGATTTTAACTTTGTTTTTACTTACTTCATAAGTCTATCTATTATGAGGATCGATGAAGAGGTAAGATGAGAGAATGCATTGATATCTCAATGTGCAGGTGAATTCCTGCAGTTTTTTACCTTTGCTCTTCAAAACACTGTAGAAAAATATCCAAGACAGACTGATGTTAGCAGCACTTTCATTTAAATCCTCCCAGTGTTTCCATTCCTTTAAGTAGCAGTTGGACGGGTGATAGTCCACAAGCCCACAGACACACAGATGTCAGGGCTCCTCTCGTGGCCGTCAATCTGAGAAGGCCGTCACCCCGAGCACCTTCCCTCTTACGTCCTTAAACACTTGAAGGCCCCGTTTCACTTTTCCCCCACAGACTGCTTCATCGCTTTGTCAGAATGCCGAAAGGGGAGTCCATTAGCACAGAGCCCCGCGTCTCCCTCACGCGCTTAAAACACGCATCCAGGCACACACCAACACGGACGCAGAGGGAGGCTGATGTGCCCAGCTACGGCTGTCCACATCAAATTAGACTGGCCCCTATTGTCCCCATTACAGCCTGGGAATGCTCCATCATGACGGATGCTACGGGGTCCCTCACTTGTCAGGAGTTGTCAGACAGCCCGGGAGTCTGGATACACACAGCTGACAGGTAATCTTAATGTCTTCAATTAGGCCAATTAGACCTGTCATAAACAATTCGGTAAGTGCTCGACCAACACAAACAGATAAACACACGCGCGCACACACACACACACAGACAAGGTCTGCGGGGTATTAATGAGAAGGGTAATGGGTATATCAGAGGACGGTTGACTTGTCTTTTGTTTCGAGGAGGGGTGTGTCCTCGTCCCTTGCTCTCAGCTGTGCTCTGCTGGCTGCTACCTGGTCAGTTCAAATTGTACTATCTCCTTTCATTAGCGCATCGCTGGCTGAGAATCTGAAAGGCCGTGACAAAATTCATTTGAGACGAGTGGAAGCAGATTGCCTGAAGCAGGTGCTATAAGGGAGATAAAACAAAAGCTGCACCTTTGTGAAGCTCTGTGTGTGAGTGCATGTGTGTGTTTTCCATCTGTGTGAGTGTGAGGAGCTTTTCCCTGGTCTTCACATTCTGTTATTTTCTTCGCTATAGTGAATAGTTAATGACATAAAGTGCTTTTGAAAAAGAAAGAGAGAAAGGAAGAGCCAGAGCCGGAGACGAATCAGCCCCAGCATAACACTTGGTGCATTTACAAAGCAGTAGTGAAATCTAAATATTGTTTCCAGTGTGAATAAACAGGCCAACACCTTATAAACAGGCCAACACCTTCCTCCACAGAGGATGTGCCATAGCTGACAAGGTTTCATTTGGTTGTTCCTTCATAATATCTTATCGCAGTGCAAAGGTGACACCCACATGACCATTCTCAGTTTGCTTTTGTGAAATTCATCTATTTTCATGAACAGCCAGTTTGTTCTTTTGAATGTGACCTTTCTTGAGCAATGTGGCATAAGATGATGTTTGAAACCTGAGTAAAGATAGCATCAATGCTTCAACAGGAGCTTTGCATTAGCGCCATGAGCTTGAGAGGGAAGAGGCGCTCTGATGTCCCACATCATGCATCAAGCTTCTAAGCTTCTCTCACATTAAGGCCAATAAAGGCGAGACAAAAAAATCAACAAAATATTCTGAGGAACACAATTAAAATCAACAAGTGTGCTGGAGGGTGACAATTTCATTCAGAGACACCTGGGACAAGAAGGCCAACCAACTGCGATCAGCAAGATGTGCGATTGACCTCGAACTCTACTTCTGATCTTTACCTCAAGTGACGTCTGGAATGCAATCGGAGGGTTAAAAAAAAAAAAAAAGAAGAAGAGAAAGAAACATGGAGAGAAAGAGAAAAGCCGTCAGTGGGAAGTTGTAATAGGAAATTGCTCTTGGCAACTATTTGTTCAAGCACCAGATTTTCTTTTCGTCTTCATGCCAACCAAGCGAGCCCCCATTGGAAATCAGGGCAGGTCCCCCTAATGAGTAATCTATTTCAAAGCAGTCGTGTCTGGGCATGACAGTTTACTGAGAGGCTTGAAAAACTGGTAATTACCAGTGTTACGGGGCAATTAATGCATATTACACTGCGGCACTCATAGCGGTGACTGTCAGCGCCCCAATAAAAATGAGCACTCTTCAGCTAAAGGGTGACATTAATTGGGCCCTTAATGACTATGCAGAGGAACCAAGCCAAATAGGAACAAAACAGGGGAATCGTTCTGACTCCAGCAGAGGGCTGGAAATTGGACCAAAAATGAGATTAATTGTTGTTTAGAAAAAAAAAAGAGGAGAAAAATGCACTGAGGAGAGGAGGAGAGGAGGAGAAAGAGACTGGAATTATAGGGTGCAGAGAGCATGGGCTGCTCGTACAGATGACAATTGGATTATTTTACACCATATTTTCTTTACCTTAAGGAGCGCAGACAGGCCTCAGGCTTTGTCTTAAACCATATGTTTAGCTATTTGTGCTTTATTTCTCAAAGCACCCACACAGAGTTCTGTGGATGTGTTCAGTAAAATGAATATGTCTAAAAGCTTGATTTAACATGAGCACATATATACACTATATTCGCTGAATTGCAACAGGGGGGGAAAAAAAGTTTTTACTTTTCTAATAAGCTTAAATATGCTTTTGCACTTAAAACAGCCCATAAAAAGCAGAGCTTTGATTAAAAGTAAACCTGCCAAATTGCAGGCCTTCTACAGCAGAAGTTTGTTTATAAAAGGAGATCAAGGATGCTGTGAAGACACGAAGTAACTCTGATTTATGTTGTTAAGCAAGGCTCACACTGAGCACCACCTGAATATGCAAGCATCAAATCAAAAATATCAGTATGCAAAACATGCAGTCATTTGCATACATTTTTGATTTTGGATTTCCTTGCTATTTAAATATGCAGTTAGAAATAGTCCAGCACTGCCTCTTGCACTGTCACGCTGCACACTCACACTGTCATTGGTCCTGATAGAACTTGCGTGCTTCAAAGGGAGATTTGCAGTGCAGAAGAGAATGAGCAAATATTTGAATTGCAAAAACATATCATCTAGCGAGAGGGGAAAATTCTAGACAACTTTTTGGAGTTAAAGACACCCCCAACGTCGAGCAAGTTAACCCGAAGCACGCAGCACAAAAAATGTCAAGTGTAAGCGCTCTGCTGGCTAATTTACCATAACCAAATTTGTGTAAGGGGATATGACACATTTTAGAGGGGATTGGGTTGGGGGGAACATTAATTTGAGGAGAGAACCATAAAACGTTTAAGCTGCCCTTGTATTTAACAGAAATCCACCCCACAAATCCAGGTTCTCAGACAACCTGACATAGGTTTGATTACAGAATGAAGTGTAATTAGCTGCTTAAGTTATCGAGTGGAAGGCTTCCATCCTCTGGCTGGAAATGAAGATCGTATGGGGACACCCTTTTGATTCTGTGCAGACAGTTTACACACATAAATGTGTCATTAAATAATGTTGTAAAGTCAGAAAACTGAAACATACAATTTGATTCCTGCATCAAGGCAAAATTTAAGCCAATTGAAGTTTAGCGTGGAACATTGGGCAATGACACTCATCAGCAGACATCTGAGAAAATAACCTGCGACAGAGGAAACACTCAGCTTAACATATTTACATACCGCAGGTTGAGAAACGCCTTGACTTAGTAAACGTGAGCAGCCAATAAACTTTTATCTGGGACTGGCACTCATAACCTCATATGTTTTTAGGTATATTTGAAAGCTAATTATTGAAGCAGTTCAGGAAAAGTTTTCGTGTCTTCCCTCATCAATGCTCCATCCTGACCTTTCATGACAGTCGCCGAGGCAGCTGAAGAGATCAAACAAACACACCTATCAACACCGTCTTGATAATTCAGTGGCAGCATGAACTGGAGAATTTCTAAGGTATGTTAATAAAGGGATAAATCGAGCCAGAGTAAGCCAGCGCCAGCCCGTTTTCCTCTCGTCACTTTGTCCCTTACGAAACAAGCGTGAGTCACTGTAGGCTTGCAGCTCTACACCAATCTCTCCCTGTCGTATGAGGGAGCAAAGGGCTGCGCAGACCGAACCCTAACCTGATCACAATTAGAACATGAGTCACCTCTAATCAGTTCTGGAGCTTAATTCACTGTGTTTCTTTACAACCCCAGCACTATCCACAGACACCTCCCACCGAGCCAACCCCTCTTATGGCCTCTACCTATGTGTAGACAACTTGGAGACAGGTCTGAGCAGAAATCAAACCTGAATGATGGATGGCTTTACTGCACAATGACCTCTGTCACTGGGCTCTTGTCCTAAATCAGTGCTGGTGATAAGGGCCCAGCGCCATAGCTCACCTCGGTACGTTCACCAGCAGACCTTATCTCTGGCTTGAGGAAGTTTGAGTAATAACCAAAGACAAGCCACGACAAAACCTAACCCTACCTTGTCAAACATAATTTACAATGTATATCCCTACACCACCACCACACTTTGTTGCTGTTAAAACAGTAATTATGAGGACGGGAGACTAGACCCCCTTTTAGGACAAGCAGAATTCCATGAAAGCCATTGGTATTTCATATGAATTTAAATAATATACTAGTATTTGAATATTACTCATTTTATGATATTATTTAACAAATTATACATTTATTATTTGATAATAATTATATTGTCATAACATGCTCATAATGGTAATCATTCTTGCACACATGTTTTACACACACTTAATTATTTTCTAATTTTTATTGATTATTTTTGCATTAATAGGCCATTATTCTATTGCAGTTTAGATTCTATTCATTTCTGACACATTTGCACTTTAGGCTTTCTGCACTTCTGGTTCGATGCCAACTGCATTTCATTGCCATTCTAGATATACTATGATCAATGACAAAAAAGTTTAATCTAATGTATTGTTAAATTTCCAGTACTGACTTTCACTTCTGTAAAAGGGATATATATCTTCCAGTCTCAGAATATTAGCTTTTATTTTGTGACACTCAAAGAGGAGATGGAATTAAATATAAATACACAGATGCATGTTTTCTTCTTTTTTTACTTACTTGCCTTAGCAGCTGTGAAAACATTTGTAACTGGTGTTGTATCTTAAGTCCACAAAAGTTAAATGGTGACAGCAAAGGCACACTTGGCACACACACTCCTGAAATCAGGGCTGTTTTATTTCTCCACATGTTCAATTCAATAAGCTAAATAAACAGAAATCAATCTAATAATAATTTACATTTTTCTTTTAACATCAATTTGGGTGAAATCTTTTTGTCAGGTGTTGGATGAAGGCAAAAAGAAAAATATGCAGTAAAAGAACTAATATGTCAAAGTGTTTTTTTGTAAATTCCTTATAATGGTGATTTGACAAGAGGAGAAAACATCCAGACGTTTCGTTGACTAATAGATGCGGTTGGCTAAGCATGACTTTGCATACAGTGACATATACAATCATTCTCAAATGATTTTTACTGTGGCGTCTGTGCAGAGAATGACGTGTACAACCGGAGGTTGGAGGCTGGAGTTGTGAAGATTACAGCACTTAGATCTGTGAGACCTTTACGTAGTTTTCCATTTGAGGGTGAGGGATGCAGACAGAGCCAGCAGGATTCCAGGCAGTCGCATCAAGATGTGTGAGAGAAACCAAACATGACATCAAACGTTGCAATTAGCTGACCCCATTTCTCCGCAGAGTCACAGTTTGAAACGCCCTGCCTGTAAAACTGTGATTAAAATATGCTCACTTTCTTATGCAAAATGACATTTGACAAGGTTAGCAATATTTCAACTAACCATAATGCATTTTTTCCCTCCATCACTTTACAGGGGCGCAGGTAACCTGGGAGTGAAGGTTCCCATGAACTCACGGCTGCAATTTGAAAATAATACGAGTGAAGGAAGGAAAAAAAAGAAAGAAAAATGGCAGTTCAAAGTTTCACTCAAGGGTGTTTTGTTTCACCCGGGCAGCTGAAGCAAAATGTTTTGAGGTCATTATTCAGAGAATTTATCCTCAGTCTAATTCAAACCACAACGAAGAGCCAGTAGATTTTCTTTTAACCACAAACTCCATCCTTAGCAGGGGGCTGACGACTGTCAGCAGCCAAGAGGATAGAGTTCCTAAAACCATTACGCCATCTCATCACCAATCTACCAGAGGTGAAGTCCACAGTGCAATGGCTGGGGCAATTTTTTTTTTTTTAGTTGCACAGCAACATGCATCGTCTACATGATTGTAGTGGTAAATGTTTGATTCCTCAACCACCACTGGTGACTGACATGTAATCACTGATGAAGTCCTTTAAACAAGGCTTCTCGTCAGTTAACTTACATTTATTCTGGAATGACCGTAAAATCCGACGATTATCTTTCCAGGAGTGATTATAAAGTCAACAAAGATGCAAACTTTCTGATTAGCTGGCCACTCGTGCAGGTGGTTTAAATTAGCTGACGCTCAGGCTAATGTGCGTCATCACAATGTCACCCCCCCCCCCCCCCCCCCCC
>CAAKHB010001185.1:136684-158539 GCA_901007665.1 Aeoliscus strigatus
CCTCCACAGTCTCCGATTTCCTTAGAGGCACTTAATGAGGCCTAACAAAGATGGTAATCATCAAAACTGTCCCATTTCAAATTCACACCAGAGAGTTTTCATTCCCAACGTCAACAACAGTTAAAAACTTTTTCCCTTCTGGAAGCGCGACAATGAAAGCATGAAAAATAAAACGCTGCATTGATTGTGACCTTGACATCATCTATCACACTTTCAATGTGCAGTTTCTGGAGTGAATGTGTCGACTTCGACAAAACTCAAACACTCCTCCTGGCAGCTCCTGAAAAGGGCAGTTTGAAGACGCTATTCCTGTTTCCTTTATTGTATTTAAACCAACCATCTGCCTTAGCTTACTTAGTGACAATGGAGCGGGAGTAATAGTGCTACTATCATACGACTAAGATACACTTTGACATGTGCAGTGTGTCAGGATATCGTATGTATCCCCTATGATGAATATCTCTGCTCTAATCTCTGGATCAAAATGGATAGTTAATTCTCGTGCAGTGTCAGAAAACAAAGTGTTGTCTAGATGAGGGAAATCACAGCGTGAACTGATTTCTCTTCCAAACACAATGAGGCAATGGGCTGACTGGAAAAGTACAGGAAAAGTGAGACCCTGCTTTAGAACCTCCTGGTGCTCCAGCAGTGTGTCACAACATGTCAGTTAGCTGTTACAGTAGAGGAGGTCTGATCCACAGCAGACTTTTTAATTTGGTGAAGCATGTTTTTCTAAATGATGATGTAAGATTGAAAGGAAACACAGAGCACAGAAAAATACGATTGCAGGAAGAAAAAAAACAAATAGAGGGCTGACCTGTTACAGTAGCTCCAGAACTGTTCATTGAGGTAGGTGCGGTGGCTGTGGTCGTCTCCAAATGAGGCCTTGCTCTCAATCCAGTGAACTATGTGTCCCTCTACCGCTTTTCATCAACAAAAGCACACAGCGACAGTCAGTGGCAAGAAATCCACTTTTTTTCCTTCTTTCTGATTTTGTCAAAACAGATGCAACTTGAATGCTGCACTGTGACAGTTTTCAGTTAAGATACGATAAATATTGACAACTACTATGTGAATACCCACCTATGGGCACTTCCAGGATGATATCAGGTGTTTTGTCATATCCCATAACTCGTAGTTGGTTTTCATCTACAGGAGAAGAAGGAGGACTGTTCAATTCTTGGCTTATGTTCTGTTGTTAATAGTCTACACTATGTTTAATACGTTTAGTACATATTAACCTTCACACATTCACGTGCTGTCAGAAAACTCAGTGTAAATAAAGCAGAAATAAACAACACAGGACAGCAAGAAGCGTGAAACTACCTCTGACGTGTACTGCTGCCTCGGCACAAAAGCCTAGTTACTGAGCTGTGCTCTACTTTGCAGTTTGGCAGAGCTTTAGAAAATATACAGCAGGGGGACAAGGTTGGCATTATAGCCTCTGTACGCATGACCCCTGCCTGCACAGACTGCAGCCATTGTCCTTGACTCCTGGCGCGCTTCGTCCATTATCCCTACAACACCTGATTTCTCCATTAAATCTCAGGCTGACCAGGTCATTCCGTTCCAAGGACCTGCCTCTTTGTCTCCAGCCAAGCTCAACTAATGGGGCATGGAAGAGAATCGAGGGGAGATGGAGGGTGGCGGTGTCAGTGGCGTGAGGAGGGAGCATCGGCCAAGGATGGAGAGCGAGCGAGCACACGGTGAGGTCAGAGAGGCTGCCAGAGAGGCTGTGGAAGCACAGGAGCATCCCGGGTGTGGGATGGGGGCCTCTCTTCACAGCGACCAGGCTGCTGACATTGTCTTGTGGCTCTGATCGCCTTTTTACATCACCTTTGATTAAAATTAATGGGCCATCCCTGCTGTTGTGTATTTCCAATCCATTTATCAGACGGGGTGAAGTCGCCTCAGTGGCCCTCGTGCCCTCTGACAGTTTTAGAACAGTCGTCTGTACAGCAGAGCAGAAAGGTCAACACTGCAGGTGCAAATAAATGATATGGTCCTAATGACAGGAGGAATGACTTTCATCCTCCATCACTCATCTGCCAGACAATGGTGATGAGGATGATGATGGGAAGGGGCTTGACAATGGTTTTCAAAATTCATTCATTCATTCATCTTCTCCCGCTTGCTCCGGTTACGGGTCGCCGTTGTGCTGGAGCCGATCCCAGCTGTCAACCTGGATGAGTCACCAGCTCATCAGAGCCACATGGACGACCGTTCACACTCACATCTACGCGCAATTTACAGTGACCAATTAACCTCAGCATGCTTTTGAAGGTGAGAGGAAGCCGGAGAACCCAGGGAGAACTTTAAATCTGACTGTAGGCTGGGGCATGAGCAGATGAAGGTAACAGCACCCGATCGTTAGCAAATCAATAGAAAATAATATCCATCTGTCACATCCAATGCCTCCCTTCATTAAATTTAGCAAACGGCTACACTCACCTGACCAGAGCAGCTTCAGATGTTAAAGGTGGAGAGGCAACTCACCTAGGAAGGACAGATTCCTCTCCTTCAGTTTGTCACGGAGCAGCACCTCGTGTTCTTGGCCAATGGCACTGAGATGACTCAGTCAAGGATCCAACAATACAATGGCAGCAAGCACGCAACACAGAATTATCTAGAAAGGCCATACCAGTGGAACTTTAGGGCCTATGGGTGTAGAGAAAGCATCAAGTCATCTTTGACAATGAGGGGACAAATATCCGCACCGCAGTTAAGAGGAATGGCACAGAAAAGTAAAAAGTTTAGTAAAAAAAAGTAAAAGTTTACTGCACAAATATAAGACAGACACAATAACGTACGCAACTTAAATATACACCAATTAAAATAAGTCCCAGTTCCACTGCTACTTTTAAATGCACTCGTCGGAAAAATATACTATAATTATGCTGAGTCCAAAGCCCTTGTAGACACGACAGCGGAGCAAGGAAGAGAGAGAGAACATTTAACACAAGTGAGGATTTAAGTACAGGACGTGTTCAGAACTCTCCATGGTGCTGAACTGCGTCAGCTTCTTCTTAATTTGATCAAATGAAACCTATTTGAAAATGAAACTTAAGATTTTTTTAATTGCATGACATAAACGGTTAACTGGGTGAAAATGATACCACATCCAATCCCACAAGTCCACTGAATGCATTTTTTTTTTGTAGCATAATAATACTGGGTTCTATCGGCAGAGTGAACCTCTCTACCGGCCCATCCCCTTCCTCCTCTTCCCTACGTCTCCTTCCAGCCCCGGTTTCAGTGATAGCAGAATGGCAGGTGGGATGAAACACTTCCTCTGTGAAGCAGAACTTTTATGTCAGGTGCCGGCAGACACATCTCATCCCCTTCAATAGCTTCTCGTCAATTTGGAGCTTAAAATTTTATGGGATAGGATACTGTTTGATGCAGTCTACCAGTGGTCCATAACAGCAGTCGTTTATTGTGCACTGAAAGAGATGGGGGAGAAATATTATGTCTGGTGGAAAAGGATGGGCTAGTGGAGGGGAGGGGAGGAAGAGAAGCAAATACAAGGTGGTGGGGAAAGAGGAAAACACAGGAGATGGTGGAAGATTGGCAGGCGTGACCGCCAGCTCTCACATGACTTCATCCACAGATGTGAGTGGATGATGCCGCCAGTAACATTTAAAACATCGCAGACATTCAATACAAGCAAATACTCAAATTAAGAGTGGAGGTATTGAATTATAAAACAAACACTTACTTGGTAAATATTTTTAGCCAAAGTTTGATCTGGAATCAACGACGGCTCCTTCAACATGCTGTTGAGAAGTGGTTTAGAGGCTGAGAACAGGAGGAAAAAAAAAATGTGACAAAGTCAATAAATGGAAAAACTGTGATGTTAAAAATGGCTGCATTGATGGGATCTGAGAAGAGAGTCAACGGTCCAGACATACTCTCAGTCACCATGCCACTGCTTCTAAACCACCATTAGATGGTGTCTGCACAGATCTGCTATAGATAAATGTCTCAGTCCAGCGAACAGGAGCTCCGTGTAGTTTATCTATGTTATACGTGAACACTGACTGTTCTGCATCTCATCCTCATCTGTGCTCTGTTGGCACTGTAAATCAGAGAGAAAAGCCTGCTGGTACGGCAACAGCAAAAAAAAAAGAAATAAGAAAATAAAAATTCTTAAATCATTGCTTAAAAAGATTTGGGTTAAATGGATTGTATCATTGTGTGACGGAATGGTTGAAGTGCACCATTTTAGTGATATATATACACGTTCCTGACAGACCCGCTGCCTTACAAACACAAGGGATGTTTCTATTCACATTTCAGGCATGAATGGTGCCTGTGCCAACGCTGCATAGAGGATACCTCATTTAGAAAAATGTGCACACTCTATATGTACATAGATATCTTCCAAGCAAGACAGCTTACTTTGATTTTAGATTTGTAAGATCAATTGAAAAAAAGATTTTTTAAGGTTTACTGGATCATTAACTTTGGGTACAAGAAGCCTGATGAACATTTAAAACCCAGAGGACCTTAGTTTCCTGTCCTCCTTGTTGTAGGCGTTACGACTATCAGAGTGTAGCCGGTGCTGTGATCCCTCATCTAGTCTACCTTGAAATAAAGGAGGAGGAGGAGGAGGAGGAGCACGGGAGAGGGACAAAGCGTATTCGGCACTCCCTCTTCTGTTTCAGGTTCCTCTCCCGCCACCTCCTCCGTTTCACCCCCCACCCCAGCCACCAACCCCTCTCTCCCTCTCAGAGCGGCAAGGCACAAGGTTTTGCTTTATTTCTACGCTCATTTTTCTCAGAGATTGGTGCCTTCACAAGCAGAACCATGATACGGTGCAGCGTGGGCGGCAGAGAAGGAAAGAGGGTTATATTTTCCCCTTGAGTTAGGACACCTCATGACAAATGATAATGGGTAATCAATATAGTGGGAAATATGAGGCAGCAAACTTTATGAAGCCAGGAGACATATTACTCCCCAACAACACTGGTTTCCCTTAACAAAGTCACTACTCCGCTGTGCCTAATAATCTGAAGGAAAATCAAAGGACCCGCAACCACATCAGCAATATTGGCAACTTATTCCACTTTAATGGCATTTTGATTGATTTTTTCCCTCTTCCTAATGGTCGTTTTATAGATTTGACGCTGCTTCTGCAAAACAGTGGTGTGTATTAAACCTCCCCAAAGGCAAACGGCAGCCATTAAAGCTCTTGTCTTACCAGAGCTCATAATTGGAGGTTGACCACCGCCACAATTTGGTTTCTCACGTAACACGCAAATGTACACTAACAGACCTGGACTTCTTCCTCCCTGGCGGTCTCTGCATCCCTTCAATGTTTTTTTTTGGGATGTGATGATAAGGATGCCATTCTGCAGCTCTTATTGAGAGCAGGGGTTAAAAATAGCGGTAAAGAGGTGACCTTGGCGCTGACATTGTGAAATTTCAGCCAAGCATTGACCTGATGAAAATGGAAGGCCGGGGTGCTAATAAATCAGGATGCTTTTAAAATGAATTTACCCTAATGCTCATTCATCACAGGCTGTAATGCCATTTGCGAGCCGAGGATTCGCTGCTGTGCACAAACACAGCAGTAAATAACAACAGGGCCCTTGCATCCCTCGCATCACTGCAGCCTCCAACATCAGCATACATTTATTAAAGATGTCTCCGCCTTGCAAGGCAGCACTCCTCTATGACACCCCGAGCTCCTCTCTGGGACGCATGCACACGCACACACACACACACACACACGCACACACACACAGATGTGCCATGCTCTTTAAATACACGCACTACAGGCGCACAGAGACGTGCATAAAACACATACAGGAAAATAAAAAGCATAATCTGAGGAACACCAGACACAGAACAAAGCCCTCCAGCGCGACTTTGCACATTGTAAACATTCACCAAATTTACTGTAATTGTCCCATGTTGGTATAAATTCTGACTAAGGCAGTCCTGTCACACAGACAACGTCTGAAGAGAGAAAACCGGAGAATAATAGATATGAAACGCTACTCCTCCATTGGGATTTACCAAAGAAGACAGACAGTGTAAACAAACCACGAGGCTCCTTTCATACGAAACTCCATGTAAATAAAAAAACAACCTTTGCTGGATTTGTCACTGCATACTTGCGTCGTTTGTAAGCACTCTTCCTTTCTCCACTAGGGTGAACAAGTCATTATCTCAAAAGCACAAAAAAAAAAATGTTGAGAAACCTCATTAGATCGCAGCATTTGTTGAGGGAGGTGTGTAATAAACAATAACGGATGACGATTGTTATTGCCCCTGACACTGATGAGCTCCTCTGCAAGTTTGTTTATTAATTAAAAAAAAACACACTACTTCCACAGGGGAGGGTGTGTGTGTGTGTGGGGGGGGGGGGGGGGGGGGGGGGGGGGTACTTAGCCATTTCCTCTATATGCCCCCCCACCACCAGCACACACTCCCTGTGCACAAACCATTGAGCTGTGGAGGGGCACTCGTTCATCAAACTTCATGGAGCAAGGGAGAGACAGGTCCTGATAATGTGCGCCGCTAAAGCTGATTTTCCATGATGAATCTCGGAGCATATAAATTGGCTAATATCTGAAAACATTTACAGATACTAGAGGAATTGACTACTTGTGGGACATGATGGATGAGGCTCTCCGACGCTGGACGACAGCTCTGCAAATCTCTGCGGCTGCCTAAAGCCCTCATTTGATTTTCCAATTTAGTCCTTTTAAATTTATCCTCCCAGACTGAAAGAAAAAAAAAAGAGGATGGGAATGACAAAGAATTAGACAGAGGCGCATGTGAAGCAGGTGTGTGTTGTGTTTTTGTTTTTCCACTAGCTGTTGGTGTGTAGGTGTTAGCTGATGATATGAGGTGGTATCACCGGTGCAGGAGGAGCTCAGTCCCTGAAGAGGTTACTGGGGCAGAACTGATCTGCTTCTACCTGATTTGCCCTGATAGCTGTGGGATGAGGCCACATATCTGGGTGTGTGTGTGTGTGTGAGTTGTAATGGTAGATGTGCTGAGGCTCTGTTATAGTGAGAGACTACATAGGTCAGGCCATTAGACTGTGGCAGAGGCTGGCTGGAGTTTCTCTTGTGAAAAGGAGTAATTAGTATACTTGTCAAGTGAAGTGCCACGCTGGTGCTCACCTCCCTTGCACACACCAATCGCATGCACACACACACACACAGAAACACTCATCCTGCATGTGCCTCCTTACTCCCTTCTTGCTAATGAAGTGCCCTTGTTCTCATTATTTTTCCAAAAAGGCTGCATACACATACCACTTCAGCCTTAGTGGAGAGGCAAAGGAGAGGACACGAGTACTTTTAGACGAGAGGAAGAACCAGAATGACGACATGAGTAAAGATTTGACTGTAGCGCTCATGTTACAATCAACAGAAATCAACACGTCTGATCTGCAGAACGTGCTGTTATGAATTCTGTCAAACAACCGGGGGGGGGGGCCACAGGCGACGTTACAGTTCTCACAGCGTTAACGTCAAACACGGGACATTTATAACCTTGCGTACAAGGCTTCTGTAAAGGAATGTGACTATAAATCTTAACGGCAGTCGAATCACATAGTTACAAAACATGGGGCAGCAATCTAATCTGGAGCTGGGCCTTGGGAAAATGGAAAAGGTCAAATAGCTAGCAAAATTGCCTCCTCAAAAAAGTATGTCTAAATCTAGAGGCACATCAACTCCTGTCAAAGGAGGAATAGAAAGAAAGATGAAGCGATAGCGGTGGGGGGGCACAGGAGCTCCCCCAGTGTGCCTGTAAGTGACTTCTTCAAGGCTGCAGCCAATGACAGACTCCCTATGACAACACGGCTGTATCTAATCCAATAGTAGTCAAATCAGGATTTGGCGAGAGTTTAAATTGTCATACTACTTTATTTTTTAAATGTCTTTAGGCCAACAAATGAAGAAAGGGTCAATCTGTCAGACAGATCAATGTTTTGCATCCCATGTTCATATTTCCTCTATGATGCAGCCCCTGACCTTCAATTGTGGATAAAGAATGTAAAAGTTGTACCGTGACCTTTGGAATCCTACTGACCACTCTGTTTTCACGAGACAAGCACCATTATGGATGCTGATACCATATTCAATACCCAATAAAGCTGCTTTGAATCTATTGATTTATTTACGAGCGCCACCGATCGTCTTTCATTTTGCGTGACTGATGCTCTCTCCAATACTTTTTGCTGCGAGCCGGCAGCTCGTTGGCACTGTCGTCAGGTTGAGGTGAGTCGCTTGCGGATGGAAAGGAGGGGAGGGGTGGAGAGACGCAACAACCAGGAAAGCAAAACAAAACAAGGACGGAAAACAATTTAAAACTATTTATCGATCCAGCACTCGTGATTGTACATATATTCCACAGTCCCAGAGGCTCCATTACTATGTCTCTTAAATGCAAAGGCAAAGAGAAGGCGAGGAAAAAAGAAAATAAACGATGGTGCTAGGCAAAGGCAAGCCACTCACCCAGTTGGGGGTAATGTCCCTTATATAGAAGTCTATTGATTTTTACACTGTCCACCCGCCCTCCCTCTGGAGTCCAACAAAAACACACACAAAAAAAAGACACACGCACACACAAGCGCAGTCTGGTGCTGGAGGGGGGCATGACGGATATGCCTGCCGATAGTGCGAACCCTGCCTGTTAGCTAATTGCCAGCAAAGACAATTATCGTGGCATTGTTTCATAATGGAAACACATTACTGGACCCTAATATACACACAGGGAGATTGGAAGATTTGACCGGGCTGCCCGTGCGGCCAGCAATTCATTTGCAAAGGTGAAACAAGTCATGGGGAGAAGCTTTGTCACAACACAACGACCTTGCTGCTGCTGGAAACAGAGGAAGGAAAGATACTAGTGGTGCATGATAAATATCGGTATGGATATGAGGAATGGATATGGTGTCAATTATTAGCGATGACATCTACTTGGTCAGGTCAAAGGCAGAGGTAGAATATTAAATGCATCTTTGCTCACCTATTTCTACAAAGTTGAAAAAACATGATTGTGCATCTGTAAAAGATTCAGTATGACATGATCATTTGGGAATACTTCCTACTCAAAGGCCAGGTAACAAAGTCATGCAGGAATTGCAAGATTATCCTTCAAAAAGCACTGCTTCTGTGACATCAAAAATGACCAGCAAACACTTAGAAATCCAGTGTTTCATCAGCGACTCACCTGTGCCGGACCATAATAAAGCATGTTTTTCACTGTACAGAGATGAAAGGATGTAGTGTGCGTTTATCTGAGCTGGAGTCCTTCTCCTGGATGAACGACTTGTTCTACAAGCTGCTCAGACGAGGGTTTTGACAGGCAGAGGATAACGGTGGGTCCAAAGCAATCACGTCTTTGACTGTGACAAATGGCTGTGCCGTGCCCAAGTTGAAAATAACACACATCCACTTTAATCTCTTTCTTGATTAAATTGGAAGCACGTCTTTTTGACACGTGGCGACTGACTGTCAAAGCTCTGACTACTGCTCAAACGTCCAATTTTAGCATGTGCATATCGAAATACTAAAACATAGGTACATGTGACTACACACGTTTAATTTGGTTGTTATTTCTCCCGTTCAAAGAGGTTGATGATCCAGTTGCAAGAAAAATATTTGAAACGCTCTTTTCCAAAACGCTATAAATCCATCCATCTATAACATCTTTCTTTGCACCTTGAGATCCACTGCACGTCATTCCACCATTTGCTCTGTGGACATGAGCATGGATGGAAAGAAGCGAACGAAGTCGAAGAAGAGCAATGGGGGTTGAAGCAGGGAGGAAATCAAGAGCGTTATAAATAACACTGATGAGGTGAGCTTGCATTGATCCTCACTGCAGTCGGTGGTCCTCACAGTGCTTAATTGCCAGTCATGTGCCCTGGGATGCCGCTGCTAGTACGACAAGTGGTCTGTTTCTCATTAAGCTCGGACAGCATGAAAATACAGCAGGTAGCTGTGGAATTGGGATTCAAACAGAAAGAGGATCCAGAAGACAAAGTGCTACAATTAAGACTGATGGGGAGAATGATAGAAAGGACAAAGTGGGAAATGGAAAGGAGTTACTCACGCATTCCACCCTCCTGGTCCTGGAGGAACCGGTCCAGGATGATACGAGCCATCAGGGCAGGAGACAGATCCACCTTTGCATAGATTGGACACAAAAAGGGAGAATTAGCCTCAATGAAAAACAGGCGAAGGAGTAAACGAGGAGCCAATGCTACTTTAAAAACAAAAGGCAATTTGTGTTTCTCCGGAGAGAACTTAAAACCTTCAAACTAGAAGTTGGAGGAACAAATATACTTCAAAGAGTTAAAGAATTGAAATTAGAGCCCAACTTAGGCTGTGTCACGTCACTAATGATTGTAACAGCACTAAATGATATTACTGCCTTTCAAAACCTTGACCCGCCTTTCAACAGCCCTCGTGCAAATTGGTGTTTGAAAGCCCGGCTTTGTAGAAAACGGTTCCCTCAGGAACCAGAGATCACCTATTATGAAGTTACCCAGCGGAATTGTCTTCACTTCTGTCAAATGAAAGACGGAGGTATGAGAAGACAGTACACACTTTGCCCAGGCCAGAGACAACAGAGAGCTTTAATCAGAGGATGATCACCACCTGTAGGAGCCAGTGGGACCCAGTCCTTTACAGGAAGGGCGAAAAAAAAAAAACACCACAGCTGCAGTGTTCTTTGAACACACCGTGAGAGGTGTGAGATAAAGTCTCGATAGGTAAGGGGGCACAAATAATTGATACTGACAGCGACATTCCAGGCTACATTCCTCTGAGCGCAAAGCTAGAATAATTTGATTTGAATGGATCATTTGTAAGAAGGGTGAAAGGTCAACAACAAGTACATCAAATCTGCAGTGTGAAAGAAAAAAAGAACTTCCACACTTCTAAAACTGAACAATCTATATTGACTTGCAGGTCGAGAAGAAAACTAGTGGGAAAAGAAACAAAAATAGGATATGAAGTCAGGCATTAATAAATAAAATGAAATCAGGGGTATTCAAAAAGAGTCATAGTAAAGCAGCAGGACAGACAACATATTTACTTGCACTGACAGTATTGAACATGTTAGATTAAAATATTTATTGCACAAATACACTTTTTCCAGGTAGATGAAAGCTTTTTACAGCTTCATAACATAATAATTAAGGGGTGAGCACAAAGTTGATGTCTTCATCGTGTGATCAGCATTGTGATTCAGCATCTGTAGCCTGCAGCTGTTCTTAGCAATCATTTCTCTCCCTAATCGTCTCATTTCCCCTCTTTTCTTCTCCAGTCTCATCACTTTGTGCTTAGCGGCCTGCTCTCCGTTCACACCTCCAGATAACAAGGGAACATCAGATTTCTATAACCTGCTTGGGGACTGACACATGAAAAATGGCTGCATTACCAACGCTAGCCCTGCCAGAATAAGGACCACCTGATTAGTTCAGGTACTTGCGTCTCCCTAATTTTCATATTAATCACGCATCCGTCCCTTCTCAAGTCAGGCCCCAGCATTTCATGAGTTTAACAAGAGACAGTGACAATAAATTATTGTTCAGTAAATGCAGGATGCCATTTTAATCAGCTCTCAAAGAAAAGCATCGCTGCTCCTGTTCAAAAGCTGCCATGTTTGAATAACCTTTACATACATGTCCATGAGAAGCACACAACACCACCAACACCAACAACCACCAACCTGAAGAGCAATACTCACAAAAAGACACACACACACTCTCCCAAAAAAAAAAAAAAAAACATGAATAGTTCTCATCACTGTTCACCATTTCCGGCTCAGCTGGAGCTAGATTGTCTCATAAAAGGAATGAGACTACATCAATTAGAGGTCTGAAAGACCATGAGTGCTTGGTTTAAATGTTAAGTAGCGTATTAAAATGACACTTAAATGGTTCATAGACAGTTATCTCTGAGCTGAATTTAATCCTTTCGACGAAAAAAAAAATCATGTGTCAATTAAATGGAAAATGAATAATGGCAGTTAGCTTTGAGGTGCCACTGATGCATGTGAACTGCTCTGATTTTAGATTAAGAAGCCCTCAAACCCCTGGCGCTGCTGCAAGTGCCGATTAAATAAAGTGCAAATGTGCTTTTCAATATTTTAAAAGGGTAAATAGACCATTCTAACAATACACCAATACGAGAAGAAGAAAATTCAAGATGAACAATATATAGAAATGACAGATAAATCAATGCAAGAATTTACTGATCTTGCTTGAAGTAACATTGTATTAAGTAGTTGATTGAAATGATATATTGGTTAACTAGATCAATTTTTACCAGCAACACCAACTGCTTTAGCAGCATTTTATTCACAGAGCAAACCCCACTCATTGATTGCTACTTCGATGGAGGACATTAATTGATGCTCGATTCAAGTACAGAAAACATGTCGATGTGCATAATTTGAACATTTTAACCATCAGCCTATTTGGTACCAAGCACACAAACTATCTAGTAATCGGGTTTGGTGCGACTGAAATATCTGGATTTAACTTAACATGCAATTAAAGACACGGAGCAACATGAAGCGGTGTATCTCATGAAGTGAAGTAGTGATAGAGAGAAGAATTAGCCGGTGACCCTGCCCTCACCTGTCCACAGTTTACGGCAGCTGTGCCCCGACTGCAATTTGGAAAATTGCATAATAAAACAGAAAAAGTATTTTCACATCTGCTTAATGGAGGTGAGGGCTAATTACATTCAATAATTGATAATAGAGGCGACCATTTTACCAATTTTGATAATGACTAGCAGACTAGAGAGAAAATCAAAAACCGTTGCCAACTTCTATATATCCAAAAAGCACCATCAACTGAGGAGATTCTTTGATGGTAAGAGAGAAGAAAAATAAAGGTAATGGCATTACCTCATTGGCCAACTCCAGCAAGATGGGAGCGGTGGGATGTGCCTTGGCTCCACTCAGATACCTTCATTAGAATAAAAGAAGAACAAAAGCGGTGAAAAGAATGGCCCACAAAGCAGACAGACGGGTAGAGGGGAACAGACCAGGCTAGCCAAGACTTGCTAATGTCCCTGATGACTTTGCCCTGGGTGGCATATGGCAGGCCGCGATGTGGTTAAAGCAGCACTGCTTGAAGGGCTTCAAATTTCCTTGAAGCCAGACAAGCATATGATAGTTAGTTAACCCCTGCTGCCGCCCAAAGAGGTTTTTTTTTCCCCCTCGCCAGCTGAAACTGCGGCGTCCTTCAGCTCATACGCAGATCCACTCTGAGGTTTGTTGTTGTGTAAGTGGATTACAAGTGCATTAGCGTGTCTTGTTTTCCCCAGAACAATGGCTTAATAAGGCGAGATAAAAGCTAATTGCAATATGCAAACAAGCTTTTCCCCTCACAGCCTCGGTTTTTACTTTTTTAATCTGTATTAATTGAATTACAGATAATCATCCCATCATATGCCTGTTCAAGGCAAATGTCCAATGGCTGTTGCTCTTTTTCCCCCCCTCTTCTTGCTTCCAGTTAAACACAAAGAACAGAGCGCTAAGTTAGCAGGTGGAGATAGAGGTCTGGAATGAATCCTGGGTGTGTTGATTTGTTAGGAGAAGCTGATCTGTCCTGTTCCATCTACTGTGACTGTCTTTGGACAAACAATGGGAGAAACAATGGGTGTATGTGTGGGTGGGGGGGTATTACAGTGTCAGAAGGAGTAATACAGTACCTCTGGTAGTGGCTTTCAATGACATCTGGTGCATGGTGTCTGGAGATTGTTCTTTTGGTTCGTTTCTGTCGTAAAGGGGGCACAGATGTGAACAATAACACCGCTGCTACATCCACTACTGCTCATATACTATGTCTGCTACTGAAGAACAATCATAGTAAGTATATTTACACTGTGTGTAAACGAGTGAAAGCAATCTCAGGTTCCAGTGATTTAAATTTAATAAGTTTGCAAAGGGTCAGAGTGTGCCAAAGCAACCTTGTCCAACTCCCCCATTCCCTGATCTCAAGCCAATTCTTTCCCCTTTTTCCATTAAACAATGACCTGTTCTGGCATTTCTGCAAGCTGACATTTCCCCGCAATTACTGTCCTCACCAAAAAGGGAGGAGGACAAGGGGAAGAGCACTGGTTAAAAAACAACTTATTTAAAAGCTACTACAGAGAAAAATGTAATTCCGCAGAGACGGGCAGTGTGACTGACACCTGTCAGGGGAATGATAAATGACTCCATTTTCTGCCTGTGCTGCCTTCTGCCACTGGCGGCAGCGGCCATTTATCATCATCCGCTGTCAGCCATGGAAAGCAGCAGTGACAGTGCGAGTCAGCAAACATTTAGCACACACAGCCGCACTACACGGGGAAATTATTATTGTCAGAATAATAATGGTTTAGCATAATTTATTACAGGTCCACCAAATAAGCAGGGGCTAGATGTTATTAGACAGATGGATGGGAAGGCTTGGCAGACATCCACTGAGGCTGAGGCAGGCCCTCAACGTGAGCATTAGGAGTAAGGGGGAATGCGTGGTGGTGGTGGGGGGATAACGACGGTATGGTGTGTGTGTGTGTGTGTGTGTGTGTGGAGGGGGGGCAACCTCCAAGCCAATCAGAGAGCTGGCAGTTCAATTACAAAGAAATAAAGGGACATTCATCATTCAATTAGGCACCTGTCAGGGCTCACAAAGGAAGAAAACTTCTAACCTGGTACTCCAGGGAGAAGATGCTCAGAAGAGTGGACTGCGAGTGACTGGAACAAATAAAAGAAGGACAAAGTTAATTACCAGAGTGCATTGCACAGAGACAAAGGCAAGGGGGGGGGCTTCAAAGCTTGGGCCAGCTGCCCTGTAATCTAAAAGAACATGAAAACAAGTGTGGTAAAGTTGTTCCAGATGAACACCTCTGACAAAGGATTCCTGCCATGATGGTCGGAGAAGAAGGGGGGGGGCTGTGTGAGGTATGAGAGATTGGAAATATTTGTTCGTACGTTCTATCTCTTCACTCTCTCTCCAGCAGAGTGAAACCATGTTTTAATTGAAGGGAAGTTGTGTTGCTCTGAAACGACACAGGGGAAACAGTGCTGACTCATGGCCGAACTAAAAGGGCCAAAAATGGAGGGAAATAAATGAAATTCATGAAAATAATTGATAGGGTACAAGTTCAATTACGCCCCCTGGTTGGGCAGAGATCCCCTTACAAAAGCGATGGCCACCGGGTGAATGGGGCAGCAAGACGCAGATAGGGAGAAAAAAAAAAAAAAAAGTTCTCCGATTCACTGTCAGTGCCGGCATATGGGCTATTCTGGAGCCCTCCCACCGCAACTGATGGGCTTTGAAAATGGAAACTTTCACTACAGGAAGCTGGGACTCCCAGGAGTCAGGCGGTTCCATGGGTTGCCATAAGCTACATTCATCTCCAGCTCGAGTCAATGTCAAACACCTGGCAGAGAGGCGAAACCTTGAAAACAAGCAGCACCAAGAGGGACTCACAGCCCCTCCGACAACCCTCCCTCCCCTCCCCAAACCCCAACGCATCCTCTGAGCTGAACATGTTTACAGCAGTGACAGAGATTGTTCTAATTGTACAGTTCATATACTCACACACGCTGACATGTGATTGTCTCCAGTGCACTTGATTGTTCAGATTTAATGGACTTTACATGACATGCCGCGTGAGAATGGTGTGTCAGTACTGACAAGCTTCCAGTCCGTGCTGAAATATTGAGTTCACACAAGAAGCTGAAAATGAATCACTGCAAACCCTGAAAACTGAAAGTACAAATAAATCCAATGTCTTCGATCAACAAAGTTTGAACTTGTTCCTCCGCTCACAGGGCTCATTCTCCTCAACTACTACGTTACAGTTACAAAAGACCAAAAGAGTGACTTGAAAGTTTAAAGGACAAGTGGGGGGAAACTCAGGCGGGAGGGAGGGGGGGAAAAAAAAAACAGAGCCGCCTCAGCATTAATTTACAATGATGCCTGGGACAAAAGGGCCACTGCAATTAAGGGGCCATTAGATGGTCAACTGTCAACATGTGGACACTTAAGGGAGGAGAAAAAAAAATCTTCAACACTTCAACCTTGCACCTGAGCATTTCAACAACATTACAGCCTTATTGTTGGCATGGGACCGTCACGATCCCCCGGCTGGAACCGACATCTGTTAGGTTTTAAATGGATTACGCTCTATAATGAGCATGATTACTGCTTAATTGCTAAATCTTTACCCTGTTAACTTTAAAAGGGACATAAACTGCCCTTAATATCTAGGAAAACATATCTGTTTCAGAACATTTGGGACTGAAGTGACAAACAAAACGTTGCTGGAGAAATAAGTAACGACATGAAGATTGATTGTTAAAAATAAAAGAAATGTGGAGCGATGACAGCAGACGTTACCTGGAACTAAACCAAGAGCTCTCCGGGTTTTATCGTCTGCCGTGTTTTATGCTGCGTTCACAGTTGTACAATGTTCACTTTTCCATTAGCAAGTTATTTCAAACTCAATGAGTTTCTAACCTGTCCTCCCCCTGGATCACTTACCTCGTGATAAAATATGAGCCAGGAAAAGCCTTGCAGTTTATATTCCCACTGTAATTGTAGGTCTTTTGGTTGGTCAGCTGGTCAGTACGTTCTTGTATGAGCAAAATTCACATTGGTGTTACTTCCATAAGGAGAAAAGTGCTTCCTGTCAATAGCCTGCCAAGACGATCCTATTATTTTTAAGCGGCAGGAGGAGATGCAGACCATGCAGCTGCTTTCCATGTTGTTCCATGCATATTCTTTGGTTTTGTAGATTATAATCCACTTCTGGAATTGTGCACGTTACATTTAGCACTCTCTTCACAAAGGTCTAGTGGTCTGCTCCTAGAGGAAGTCTTGTTAAGTAAACACTAAACACTAAACTACCTACACACTTTTACATGAGTTCTTGGGTGAATACTAAAATCTGTGCTAGCTGGCATCTCAATGAATCAGGGTCTGCTCCTCTCCACAGCGGGTTGAGCTACACAACAACTTGGAGACAAGACTGTACTTTTACAGCAGCCTGCTGGTGAGGAAGTTACCACTTCACACCAAAAAAGGTCTGAAAATATTAATCGAGCTGTGATGACTGTCATTTGTCATTTTCTGCTGGGATCAATCCTTCAATCAGATGTATTCTCCATTAGTGTAGTAATGATCCAGTTGAGGCTTACTGAATCTGAACAATAACACTATAGCATATCCTTACAGTGACCTTTTGTGGGAAGAGGAAATTAAAATCCCCCCTCATGACTCTCATTTAAAACGTGGAAGCAGAAGGTTGGGAGACACAAGACTGGTTAAGAAAATCATTCACTCTCAACCTAATTATCCTCCCTTACAACGTAATACAGAGCATTAATATGCACTGGCATCCAAAACAGTGAAGCAGCAGACTGAATTAAAAACAATTAGAGACTTTCACTTTGTCACAGAGCTGGAGTGCGTGTCTGGTCAGGGCTTTAGGCTCTATTGAGTCAGGCTATCCACTGCGTATGAATCTGACAAATTCAACTTTAAGTGTTGAATTGCCTTATCTCCTCCAGCATTCAGTGTGTCTGAAGAGACAAGAAAAAAAAAAACAGCAGTGGATCGACCATAAACTCCCATCAGTGTAATTAATTGGAGATGAGAGGAAACTGAAGTTATCAATTAAATTAAGAATCTTTCTATTTACAAATAATGAATTATGAACAATAGCTCAGTGATTTAGATAATGGAAGCCACCTGGCTAATGGCGCTGGTATCATGTGCTATGACGGTGCCGAGCATTTGGTGGATCAGCATGCAGAGAGCGGCGCATGGAGCAGCTCTTCAGGGCATGGAACTGGCTAATTTGGTATCGCACATATTCTCACTAACGGAGATGAAACAGCATTGGTTTTCCCTCTTAACAGTATGTACATACTGCTCAGCACTAATGCCACACTCCACTGCCATCAGCAGCTCTTGTTCCGTATTTATGACTTAATGCACTGCAGAGACCATCATCGACCGACTTCACCGGTGCCGAGCAGCTTCATTCTAATGAATTTCGTACAGTGGGTAAAACTTCTGTGTAGATATGCAAATGCCACTAATTACGCATGCTGATGCACACATCTGTCTCGCACAGAAGCCGACTGTCGTCTGCGGACAAACAAATGGGTCGCGAAACATCTCTGTGTGTTAATGTGGATACGTGACCGAGTTCGACAAGAGGGAGGGAGAAACACACACAGATCTAGGTGTCGTGCAGATTCAAACAAATACGCACAATGTTTGCACTTTCCGTTAGTATGACTTGTCGTCTGCATCGTTCTCCTCATACTGTATGACATCATGTTTTACTGTTATTAGGTTTAAGGTTACTAATTTTTTTTCCAACATTCTGCAGGAATATTTACCCAAAGGTTTACATTACATTTACAGATAGAGATCCACTCTCACTCCCACTGTCAAGGGCCACGGAAATCCTTCAAGCCTGCGGGGCACTTTGGACAGAAATGGCTTTAGCAGAAGCACAACAGGGCATCTTACTGCCGACTATTTTCCACTTGATGGAAAAGATGACCCCAATTACGTAGTCCTCTGTACTTTATTACAATCCTTAGCATTTCTGTCTGCTAAGGTACCTGGAGTTGTCACAACTGTTAGACAGCGGTGGTGAAAAAGAGCGGGAATGCTCCCACAATCGCCGTCTTAATTGTGATTACTCCAGAAAGCGATGGGTCTTCCAGACTGACTGTGGCAACACACCATCTAGTTATTGGCCAGTTTCCATACTTGGAGTAAAATTATTGTCAGTGCTCATTCTACAAGCTCTCTTGGAGAATTAAATGAGGTCCACACGAGCATCCGCTGATCTGGAGGAAATAATTCACAGGGACCAACTGCTTTCCAGCAAAGGTTTTTTGGAGAAAGTGCACCATTTCATTCTTCTTTTTCTAACAATTGATCGCAGGATATAAAGAGCTCTGCTCACTGTGTGGGATGATGGACAACCATGACCTGACAACAACCAACATTACGGACATAATTCTTTGTCACAAGCCAAAAACAGAGACCTTACACCAGGTCCCACCTTACGACAAATACACTGCCCACCTTTGAAGGCGGAAAAGCCAATGCAATCTGTATAGTGCTGCATAGTGCTTGGACAACATCCCTATGATATGAAGAGGAAGTAGTAATCAATTATCATCATCTATTATTCATGAGCTCCTCAGCCTGACATCAAGTTCTGAACACAGCACAGATGCTCCTCTTTCTACATCTCACCTCTGCTTACACTTCATTCATCCCCTCAGCCTTCCACTACTCGTCTAAGCACATAAAGTTGCGGAATTACTTTGCCCGCCTCTCAGCCTTCAAGGGTCGTACCCCGAAGCCCTAACTGCCACTTTGTGTTTGTTCAATATAGGCAGCCAGGAGTGTGAGGCTGTGCAGCGGAGGCTGCCGGTTCTGGCCTCACAGGATCTGCAGTAGATCACCCTCTGGGTAATGTCATTGCCACTTCCCAGCTACAAAATACCGAAAGAGTTCTACCTTGACTTGAGCGAAAACAGAGCAACGTTTTCCCACAGAGAAAACAGTGGAAATCACTGTTAAATCAAAAAACAATACCGCTAGGGCTATCTGAATTATTCTCAATGACAATACTGTAAGTATTTAATACAGCTTTGTGTCCCACTTTACATTTATAAAACCGTTTGAATCAGATTGCACCGATTTATTGGCAGAAGAAAGTCTGTTAAAGATCGTTCAGTTAAAATATTGTTTTGCAATGTTCAGAACTCGTATTTAAAAATCGGTACTGGCCCAGAAATTTCATATATTTCACTGTGAAATGAAGACATGAGGTGTGGATACGCCTCTGCCACCACTGAGCAGGTAAACCCTTATTTACATGTCTTTTAGCCATTATTTGGATTTTTTTGGGAGGTAGAGAAGACATTTAACCAAGTGCATAACAAGTTTCCCAGGTTAATGTATTGCGCCTGTTACCAAATGTGTGACTTTAACTAGCATGTAAAAAAAAAAAAGAAGAGATCCACATTACAGGCACAATAAATAATCAATGAGCAAGTCCCTTAGCTTCCTCATAAGCCCTGACATTACCATCAAAAACAGTGTCTGGAGCCAAGAAATCACCATATCAATGGCACATGCCACAACAACCCTGCCCTTCGCTTTCCTCCCAACCATCATGGCAGATAAAACCCAAATAACAGAGAAATTAACAAATGCTTGACATTTGCTCAACATCCATTATGCTGACACTTCTTGAGAATTTCAAAAGGCTGAACGCATGCTTAATCAACATTCATATTCCCAAAGCGAGCCCCAGCACCATATTGCAGCCCACCTCAGTGCCAATGAAAACGCCACATTAGGGTCCAATTCGAAAACCGTTCAGGGACGCCTCACCAGGGAGCTGTAGTGTGTGTGTGTGTGTGTGTGTGTGTGTGTTACAGAGACAGCTTTACTTTTTAAGCATTTTCAAAAACAGAGGCATCTGTCTGTATCTGCACGCACACACACACACACACCCATGACTGTGATTGCCATATGAGGAGTGAGCTGAATGGGATTTTTAAAAAAGGGGAGGGGGGGTTGTAATCATTACATCCACATTCATTCATAATACACCACAGAAGGACACAGAGAACTCACACTCCCTCCCTTCTTTTCCTCACCCTTCGTACACAGACGCTCTCAGGGGACAGAGGGTGGAAGGACCGGGGTCCACTCTGGGCCCAGGGGAAGCTGGGCGATGCCTCCGAGAGCAGCCCATCATTTCCAATTCTAATACATGGCAAGAGGGGGACCTAATGGGACTGATGTCACACTTTTCCCTGTCCTGGCCCGTGATGAGCCCCGCCCCCGCCCCTCATGATGCCTAGCAGTGGTCCAGATACTTGGTCAGGACGCGACGGCTGGCGGAGAGAAGGGCAAGACAGAGAGGGCAGGAGTGGGGGTTGATATTAGCATGTGCCTCTATTGTGAGTGGGGGTAAAAAGTGACAGCACCGTGTCCAATTCCTTTCCCCCCCAAGAGCAGCTAAGGCCCAGGAAGAGGGGCCAGGCTGACAGATGACTCCCAACATCTGTGTTATACAGCCGTTACAGATGAGGGACTCCACATCCCGATCTCCCTCTTTCTATTTGTCTGTGGGAACCTCCCACTCTCCTCCCACTCTCCTCACGGTGCAACAGAAAGAATGACAGACCTCGCGTGGAAATTACCTTGAAATTGTCTGTAACTATCATTTTGTTCAAAGGTCACTTTTTCTCCCTCCCAAATCAAAAGCAATGATTATGAATTGGCTCTTCACACAAAACGTCGACTATAACGGTTATTACTACTCATCGACATCGCTGAAAAGCTAATTTAATGCCCCCCCCACCCCAAAAAATAAATAAGCGCAAGTGAAGTGTGCAATAAAGTAACGAAAAGAAGGAATTTTGTCAACATGATAATTATTTACACTTTGGATGTGAGTAACCAATAATGTTAGTTTACATTTACACTGATTAGGACCAATTAATCAGCATTTATATGACAAATGGCCACAAACAAAAGAAGGAAATCTTAGCTTCCTCTATAACATGAGCAGACATCATATTAAACCACAGATCAGGCAGCACTCCTCTCATCATTTGGAAACAGTTCCAGTGGAATTCGTACGTGATTTAATATCCAGATAAATGTCTTAAGTGACTACCTGACCATTATAACCCTGACAGTCTCCTGCCCACAGCCCCCACCTCCCTCCAATCCCCTGCCATCTCCAGCCTCGCCAATATTTACGCAGTGGCAGGACTCCCACACAGTCCGAGGGGACAAGAGGGGGTATGGCGGGGGGG
>CAAKHB010001185.1:172209-183438 GCA_901007665.1 Aeoliscus strigatus
GGGGGGGGGGGGGGGTAGATCAGTCAGCAAACGGCCCGAAGAACGCTGCAGGACGACGGCAAAACTGTGGCGAAACGCTGTAGAACGGTTGTTGAATTGCTGAACGCTGCAGACGCATCACATGGAGACACTAAGGTCGTGGGTGAGTTAGGACTCTAACCACGACGTGCGCGCGCACGCACACACAGCTCTGGAAACCAGCGTCGTCCCGGTGGGTGAAGAAGAGGCACTGTCACTGTACTCGTTTGTTTTTTTTACCTGCTCGATTTGACTGGTCAATCATGGGCTGTACTATTCTTCTCCTGGCGTTAATGAACCTGGCAGAGACAGAGAAGAAAGAGCGAACGTTAAATCACCCGGCATTCACACAGAAACAGATTCATCAGGAAGCACCACAAAGACAAAACAGTTTTGCATGACTTTATGGCAACATTAGCCCCGGGTCCTTGAGAGAGGCTCTCACAACAAAACAGCAACAAACAAAAGGGCAATTGTGTGCTGACTTGGGAACCCAGTGAGGGATACTTTTAATGTTCCTTATGATCTATTCCCCCCTCTTTTAATAAAGCTTTTGATTACGTTTGGTTGCTATGGGCACCAGGGAGACATTCCTCAAGTATTAAGTGCAGCTTGGGCACAGAAGAACCCTTATCATGGCACATCCCTGTGTCCTCCTGCCGTTCTTATTTTCTCCTGCAGACACTCGCCAGCTTCCTACTTTCTTCTCCAAGTTCCTTCTACAAAGCAATCGTCGGATATCACTCACTGGAATTTTAAAAGCTGTAATGAAAAAACAAAAAAAAAGAACGTGGAGGATACAAATGGCTCCTTTCATTACTCCCATCAGTCCTCCACCCTTCCCCTCAGTGGGACCCCAACTCTGGCTGCATTGTAGGGGGTTCTGCTCCCCTTCCAGCTGTCTAGAAATGAGGACCAGGCATGGGCCACTTCGTGCTTTCACGAGGTATTGTTATGTCAGCGAGCCCATCAATTAGGCTGTCTGAAGTTTTATCACCGCCATAGCGGCAAATAAGCGCAGCTCCACAAAGCCTCCACAGCCGCCCGTGCTCCTGCGGTTTTCCCAGTGTACCGCCGGGGGTCATCTGGAGGTGACCGCCAGCCGGGGGCGAGCGTTTCTTAACTCCGGACGCGGTGGGCTCTGTCAAACACGAGCTGACCGCTCAGGCTCCTCGCTCTCATCTTTTACACCCTCTCTGTCCTCTGTGTCGTTCACTTTCAAGATGTGCACATGTAGCGTGTGCACAACAGGTACCACCATGTGGTTGATATTAAACGGGGGGTTCGAGTCACCTTTGCTGGAAAAGCAGAGGAGAGGAGAGGAGGAAAAAAAAAAGGCCTCGCCGCCCTCTTCTAACGTACAGGCCACGGCACCATCAGCACGGCGAAAGAACTGGTCATTAGGAGGACGGGAGGGCTGGAACCAATTTGGGCTCCTAATCCCCCATGAAGCCCTGATACCTGCCCTTACCTTCTCCAATGAACTTAAACGCCAGTAATCTGCCCGGCTCAAAGTGACATGGTTAAACGTACAAAATGCACGGCGGGGGGAAAAAAAAGAAAGAAAGACATGCTGCTCATTTGCCAGGGGGCATCCAGAGTGCAGGTACGCCCGGGTGCCACGGGCCCCCGAGAGAGATGAAACACATGAAACACATCCAAATGAAAACAGGAGAAAACAAGAGAGAAGAAAAGGAGGTGGGGGAGCACTGGCGAGAGAACCCGTTGGCGCAATATTGGATTGTAATACGTGATTTGTGATTTAGGGAAGGAACGAGAATCAAGTTTTATTAACTGTGAAAACGTTTCTTGACGGCGCAAAGACGACAGGAAACGCTTCAGAGAAAGATGCCTCCACTCCCTCTCCATGTCCAAGGCTAAATAGAAGTTCAGCTCTTTGTAAACATAAAACGGGCATCAAATCATAAGCATGTGTATTGTTGCCGATCCTGGAACGCAGTCCGAAACACATAACATTCAGAACGTTCTTTCTTTCCTTCACATGTGGTTTCCAGGGAAAATCAAAGACACTGAAGATATCAGGGTGTGCGCCCCCCTACCGATGCTTCAGTTTGTTGCGCTATCGACCAACATATGGATATTCAAATATTTTCCCTGCAAGCTGCTTCTTGTCATCGTTCCCTGTTGGCCGACCATCACCGTATCACACGTACACACACGCTCGACGGCTCCGTTTTTGTATGCTAAACACGTTGCCACGGTAACCAGGAGGCGGCGTGGGAGCGGGGCGTGACCGAGAACCCCTCTTGTGGCCTTCGTGCACCTTTTATCAGGCTGAGGAAAGCCAATTGAGATTATCAAAGCCAGTTCAGATAACAGTGTTTTCCTTCAAACCGTGAGCTGCTAATGGTGTGTGCTCACAACAACACAACCAGGAATCCTCCGGAGATGGGGGCCAGTCGATGGGGATGGACCCAACCGTCTAGGGAGCGACTCGGAGATTGACCACAGGGACTGAGAACTCCCAACCACTTAATAAAATATACTCCTGCGCTGTAAATCCACACATCAGTGCCGTGGATGTGACCGCAGCCGCCGCCACCGTGTCCTCGGGCGAGCCAGGGCACAGAGACTCAAAGGGGACACCAGCTCCGAACCTCCGACCTAAAGCTTGTTTTATTATCTACATCTGGTGGTCGAGCTTATTATGGCCTGCCTCTGCTCAGTGTTAGCGCATAGAAACACACACACCGTACACACACACCGTACACACACACCGTACACACAGCACCTCTCAGCATGGGAACTCCATGCTGTCTTCAAACAAATAATTAAAGGGAAGGTTAGGGGGTCGTGTGGAGGTCATTCCTTGGGATTCAGCTCCGAACGCGTACATTACCCCAGGAGAGCGCGCCAGTGGGGGCAGTGGTCCGCCGCTGTTTAACGCGGCCAACTGCTGGCTTCCTCTGACCATTACACCTTAAACACATTTTCAAGTTGCATATCAAAAACTACAGTCGAAGTGCTAACTACGCGCTGGAGCGTGCATGTGAACAAAGCATGCACGTGTGTGTGTGTGTGTGTGTGTGTTTGTCAGCGCATTCCTCCCCACCCCTCCTCCCTCCAACGGGCCTTAAAATGGTATGAGCAACACGTGTGTAGGGGAACATGTGCAGATGAGATGATGAATCCGTGACGGGACGGGACGGAGAGGATCGCTGACCGCGGCCGGCAGACATGAAGGATGGAGCCAGGGCAGCAGGAGCCCACTTGACTCGGGGTCTCCGGCTTTGCTGGATCAACACAGCATCCCCTGGTTACTAATATCTGCTCACACACGAGGGGGTGCGCTGCTAAATACCCAGACGGACGGGCAGTGTTATGCTACACCCAGTGAGTGAGGAGGGAATGGAAATGTGATCAAACACAGAAGAGGAGACTTTGGGAAAAGGAAGGAAGTTCCATCCAAGCTGGGGAAGGCTCACAAACACCTACAGTTCATGAAATACAACCAGAACCTTCAGGGAACTTTCATTGCTCCTCGTGCAGCAGAGCAACATCACTGACTAATGTTGTTGACAAATACCACAGAGGTTTGTCTACAGTTTAAAGAACCGGTCTGTCCATTCGAAGCGGAGGTTGCGTCTTCTTTTTCAAGCTTCCTCGTCTCAGTCTGTCAGGATGACCTCGTTTCTGGTTAACTGACTCAAAGCCACACCTGGTGACTTGCTCCTGTTGTCAGCATTCCTTCTCTGAGAAATCGTCACGCCAAACCACCCTACCCTGAAGCACAGCCGAAGAGAGAGGGGGAGGGGGGGGGGTAGTGAGAGAGACAGAGAGCCTCGCTCCTCCAACCAGCCAATGGCTGCCGGGATCAGAGGGAAACCAGCCAATCAGGAGTGGGGTCACTTGTTTGACGCGCGTGTGATGAAAGGAAGAATCCGAGCTGAAGTGAGGCAGGAGAGAGGACGAGCGAAATACCAAACATGTCTTCTGCGAGGAATCCGAGGGCTGCTACAGCTCAAAATCATTTCAAATTCTGATGCAGAAATTTCCTGAAGGCGCTCCATTATGGGAGTTGAGAAGCCGGGGCAAAGTTTACAGTTCTACGTCAAATCCATCGGCCCTTGTAGATCTTTGTAGATCCACAATGTGAAGAAGAACGCGCTGCACTCCGTCCCGGACCACTTCTCTGGTTCCTATTACGGCTCATTGCTTCCATACTTCCGCTTCAGACTTGGAATAAAGATTCCAAACCCCCAGTGATTGAGTCACAACTCCCAGAAACCAAAGACTTTAGTTTGATCCCGTCCACTTCTGAAAGGAAACACAGGCGAAAAAAAAAAAAGCGCCACATGTCCTTTGACCAGGAAGTGGATGCAAATTAACCCTGTGACGAGGGTGTGTTTGGTGTAAGCAAACACCAATTATGGTTCGGTCAGCGAGCGGGGGCTGTCTGGGGCTACTGAACCTCCAACCCTGATCTACTGTAGTGTCAACAACCCTGATTGAATCAGCGCTCTGCTCCTGACAGACCCCCCCCCACCATACACACACCACCCGCTAACCGCTCACACATGACTGACCACCAGACGGAACCGTCAGTATCTGTGTGCATTTATCATCAATTTAGAGCTGCCACTGTGTTCACATCGTTCTACCTCCGTCTCTCTCCATCACCCATCCACTCCTTTTCTGCATCTTTCACCTCTCCTGACCTGCTTTTCCCACCCATTTTTATTACTGCACTCATTGCCCTTTTGTTGCACCCTAACACCCCCCCACCACCACCGTCCCAAAAAAAAAAGAGAAGCAGAAGTCATTTGTCTATTTAAAAAAGCAAAGCCGAAAACAAAAGTCACGACGTCTCCAGCGGAGAAATCCAAGAAAGAATTATATATTTGTGTTGCAAGCTGCTGCAATTTAACGAGCAGCTAATTAAAATAAATCAATAGCACTGCGGCACGCTCGCTCGCTGTCTCTCTTTTCTCACTCAGATTGTCTGTCAGCACCAAAGAACACTGCAGCAAGAAGTGCAACGCTGTTCCACTGATCCTCAAGTCAGGCTCTAACTACCATCCGTGCATTATAATGACAGCGTGAGGATCCACGGCCCCCCTGCTCCTTTAACATCTCATCTTCCCTGTCCGGTGAGTTCATGTCACCCAAGGGGTGACCCCTGCACGGCGGGCCGCGCGGCCCCAGCTGCTGACTGTCCGTCAAACACCTCCAGAGCATCGCCGGGCCAGGAAGACCACGCTTGTAGCCGCTTTGATCCGGCAAAGCAGCAGCTGCTGCTGCTCCACATAGCAGCACTTTGTTCCTCTGTTCTCACCACACTCTGTCCTACGGCACAAAAACACGGATTCCAGCGCCGGAGTGGAGGGAGAGAAAGGAGTGGAGGAAAAAAAAAAAAAACGTGGGGTTATGGAGGGTTTTTTCTCTTTGCCCACGTTTCTACCCTACAACATCAACAAGCTCTGACAACAGCAGCAGGGGTTTTTCTTGGCCCTGCCACAGCTCTTAGGCATCTCTCTCTTTTTTTTTCCACACTCCACCCTCCCCTCTCTTTTAAGAGATATGATAGTTATTGTTCAAATCAGCCGAGGTGAATGGAATGGACCGAGGCCAAGTCTGCCCGAGGCGTCAACACACCTGCAAGATACAGACCTCATTGTAGCAACGCAGCTCGGCTAACTCGGCCTAGCTCAGTCGGGATTGTGTCTTTTCACCCAGACAGTCCTCTAATATTTCCCTCCAGTAACCCTCCTTCCCTCCGAGGCTGGCACCCCTTCTGAATATGATGAAGGATAAACGTTATCAAGGCCCCTCGTCGCTCCCTTAAGACGACACCTTATTAACGTGCATAGGTGCACAAAAGGTATTCGCTGCCTTCCAAAGAGCTGAGGGACCAACAGCTGTGTTTTCCCTCGTTTGAAGAGCGTCGGAAACCCTTCGGCGTAGGTCAATATTAGCCCCCACCTCCCCACAAAGGTTCAAGCACATGGCGCATGACAGAAGCTGTTAGCGCTGGAAGGTAGCAGGTTTCGGGAGGGTGAGGGCTTCCAGCTCTCATGTAGGGCCAGCGAGGAATAAAACAGAGACATGCTGGCAGGCTGGCACACTCACAAAGAGGATCTGACGCACACCGCAGAAGGAGGGGGGGCAGATCCAGCACCGAAGGAGTTGCTGAATCCTACGTCTCGGTCACGTGAGCTTTCAAGAAGTGGTTCATGGGACATGCTGCGCCAACTTAGAAGACTTTGAAAACTTGTATGGGCCCTTTGGTGTCAGACCATCACTAGTCACATCCTGATACTGCCTGCACAAAAATCACACGCTCCGAGGCCTCGACATGGGAGGTCACTTTCCTACTGTTCTTTCCGTTCTGATCCACGATAATTTGTGATCATTCGGAGTCTCTTTGAGCCCCCCCCCGATCTCCCACCATGTCCGTCTTGTTGTCTGTGCACCGAGGTCAGGTATCAGCTCCATTTTCCTTCCACTTCTCACAGCTGTCAAACGAACGCGTGACTTTTTTCGTCTCCCCGTACAATCGTTCCATCTCATCTTCTTTCGCCCTCTTTTGTCTCGTCCTCCAATCGTCTGCTCCCTTTCATTCCCGCTCCTTTTTTTCCCTTCTCCGCCTCGTCATCGAGTGAGAGATCCCATGACTGTGTGACTGCCCCCCCTCCTTATTGTCAGATATCAAACAGGGCGGCTTTGTGGATTACCAGGGGAAGCCGATAATGACATGATAGAGGCATGATATTTCAAACAAAATTGAGTGTCAATTGCCTGCATCGTCTAGGCAACACGAGTGTCTGCGCTGCAGCAGCCAGGCAGGAAATAAGGCCAATCTATTTCCTTTGCTTGGTATCAAACATCTCTCTTCTCCCTCCTTTATGGGCTCTAATAGGTTCAACGCACAGAGAAGAAGAAGGAGGCTGCCAAGAGGGGTTTCAATCGCTCTGTGCTTGCACAACACGCATGCATTCATGTGATGTATATGTACAAATGTGAAGGGGCTCTTGAATCTCAGATGTACTCACAGAGCCAACGGGAGGGTGCTCCCGTTTCATCACTCCACCCCCAAACATGCACTGCTCGTGCCGCTCACTTGAATTTAGGCCATTTCACAACAGTTTTAAACATTTTACAGGTGACACCGACACCCCCAGATGCCGGGATGAGTTTGAGGCCGCATCCACACAGAGTTGTTTTGTCGTTTGAACGAACTCAGGGCCTGTAAACACACTGTTTTTAAAAATCTGGTCTCGGGCTGAAAATATTTGCCACCACTGGCTTCTCGTTTGGACGACGGAACCGCACACTTTCCCTTTCCCCCTGACGTCTCATAAACAACAACAGCAATAACGCTGATGCTTGCGTTTGTGCTGCAGGACATAGTGAGTCTGATGGGTTAAAAGCCATGTCTGTTTATATTTCTGTTTCCTTTTTTTCTGGTTCACAGTGTTTTCCTTCGTTGACTTCAAACAAATGAAAACGAGTGGATCTTGTTACCATAGTAACTCAGACAGTAATTTTCTGCTCACTTTTTTGGTCACAAATCACATATTGGACAGTTGAATTTACTTGGCTAACATGGAATTACTGCTCAAAGATGGAGGATGTTGTGTCTGGTGAAGTTCAGCGCCACCCACAGGCCTGGAGTATGAACTACAGCCTGTTGGGTCATTTAAAACGGATCCATTTGGATGCAAGTATTCTTGATACGGTGCCAAGCAAGACGGAGGAAAAAAGATCATTTTGGTCATCGTGCATTTGGCCTTAGTGGCAGACGACTGGGGAGATCCCTGGCCCCACTCCGTCATCATCGTCACATTACTGTATGGACGGCGTGTGAATGAGTAGCGCTTTTCCATGATCTATTGGAGAGTTTGTTTCTAGCCCATATTCGTGACCACAAGAGTCATCAGTCAAACGTTGTCAGCTTGACACCCTGACTTCCCTATTGAATAATTAATTGGAGTTCCAATTGCACATAATTGCTTTGACATATATACGGATGAACACACAGGCACACACGCGCGCACGCACACGCACACACACACACACACACAAACAAGCGCATCCATGGTCAGAAGCAGAGTTTAGGGCTGGAGAATCCCAGCAGTGGGCTGGTGATATAAATAGCTGTTGTTTGTGGGGGGGGGGGGACTGCTGGCACTGTGCAGCAGACCACAGGGACGCTGATGTGGCCTGAAGCCCTCTGACGCTCGACCACCGACTGCGCACAGCCCCGACCGGCCTCCTTCATGTGTGACAGGCCGACACAAATACACACATGAATGTGTATGTGTGTGTGTGTGTGTGTGTGTGTGTGTGTGTGTGTGTGTGTGTCGGACCAGACTTCACAACACAACAAGCTCCGTGAACTGTCAGGAACCATTTCAGCTAAAATCATCAATGACAATTTTACTACAGCTTATATCTACACATCCTTTCCCTCTATGCCATTTTGTTAACTATTTTCTTCACCTCCTTTTGAGACAAGCTCCCACGCGATAAAACAAGAGGATGATTAAGTCGACATGTCTAGAGGGGCTACAGTTTCCCCCCACTGGGGAAAAGACATTTCTGTCACCCTCCCCTCTGCACAGTCTCCCAATTGAAACATCATTGTCAGTAATGGGAGGAATAAATATTCATATGGCTGGGAAGAGAGAAGCCCTAGATTAGGGTAATATAGCATACCCCTCCCCTCCTTTCTGCAGCGCTTCCTCTTTATCTCGGCATCTTGTTATGCACGTACCAGTGCGAGCTACTTGTGGCTAATTCCTCCAGCTACCTCCGACACCTTCATTAAAGTCCCTGTGCACATACGTGGAGAAAAGCTGGGAGCTAATTTTCTTTCCCAAATTGCAAATTACCGGCTTTGACAACGGCAGGATTTTGGGCCACGTTCCAATTAAGACTGGTGTTGTGGGACAGCCCTTTAGCTCCCTCCCTCTCTCTCTCTCTTTCCTACCTTGGCACACTCCAGCGATATCTCATCCATAACAGGCCTGAACTAGGGCAGAGCATGGCTTGAACAAACAAAGGGGATATATTGATTATAGGTTCCTCCATGATGAGATTATTGGCCTGTAACTCAAAGCCACAGAGGGAACGGGCTCATGACGCTTCCGAAAATACACAAAAACACACCCAAACAGGTAGGAATAGTACACGGAGGCTATATGAAGGACGTCTCACGGCTCTGTTGTCCTGTCATACCATACAAACACAGAAATAGAAGGATAGTTTGATGACAATCGAGGTAAACGAAAGAAGGACAGTCTTAGTTTATAAATGTATACGTTAATCCAACGCTGAAGGAGTCAGGTTAGCAACAACAGAGAGAGGGAGAGGGAGAGGGAGAGAGAGCATGCCTGGACAAAGAGAAAATACCTTGTGGAGGTTCACAGAGTTTAAAGAGCTCAGCCTAAGACGGAGCTCCTGTCCTCTCTGGCTCCAACACCCACACACCCTCAAGGCCGTTCTTTTACACCTGGTCACCTTTATCTCCTTTAGTCCCCCACACCCTCAGCCCTCCGTCCAAACACAACATTCTGCCCTGTGTAACGCAGCACACACACACAGACACACACACACAAACACACACACACAGAGCACCCTGCGGCTAACGCACAGCTCCTACGGCTATCTCCCTCAGCCGATAAAACTAATTATTCCAAATCTACTCTGTCAGGTTGTCTGATCCTCTAGGGCCCCCGTTCTCTCTCTCTCTCTCTCTCCGTCTCAGGCCACAGACACACCAAGAATCCGTGCCAACTGATGGCCAGAGTAAAAACCAAAATAGTCCCCGCCACGAAGACATGTATAGCAACAAAGCGGCTTAAGCACACAGACGTCTTTGTGAAAACAGACGTTCTACGAGAGTTTCTTTAAATACACCCGCAGAACATCAGTGCAACTGAGCTAAACCTGCAGAAAAATCACAATACCAGGAAAACTTCATGGAGAAATCCAAAGGAAACATTCCTTCAGAAAGCAGGTTTTAGTTAAAACCCTGAGTTTGTTCATTTTCCTTATTTCAGTGTTCCTGATAAACTGAATTCAAACATATGAAACATTAAAAATGTCTAATATTGATTTCTGTCAGTTATGTGCAAATACATACTGACTGAAAACTTAAGAGTTTTTCCTCATCTCAGGATTAAAAATCTCTGTCTTTTCATGAAAGCTGCTTCCTGGATCGGGCCCCTGGTTGCTCTGCTCAAACTCAGCAGCAGAGCGGTTTCCTGGGTTCTCCAGCTGCAGGTCCTGGACGCCTGCAGAGAAACCACCGTCCCAACGAGCTCTGAAGCCAAATGGAAGCTCATAAACAGAGACTTGACTGTATAGACTTTGCATTTTATCTTTCAGCAGTTTCCCCTTTTACGAGCCGAGGACCCCTATAACCGGGGGAAGGAGGGAGGAGAGGGACGTGGAGACGGCAGGGAGAGACAGCGAGGACGGTAACAAAGAAAACGGCGGCAGAAAGAGCGGAGGAATAAGAATGAGGCGCAGGTTGGGGGAACGAGGCAGAGGGGTTGTGGGGTCACAAATCTCACTGCTATTCTAGTGAGTGACATCTTCGCTCGTTTGCGGCTGCTCATTAACAAACAATACGGCTGTGAAATTGGTTTAATGACAAAGTAATAAAATTGCTATTCTGCTCACAGATGGCCCGAGGCACAGGGAGATCCTGGCAGACTTACTGTGGCTGCCCGTGTGCAGTAAGCTACTTGTTCATGAAAACAGCATGCTACACTTTCTTTCTCACTATCACAAACCTTTTTTTTTCTTGCTCGCCTTGTTAAGTTCTCTCTCTCTCTCTCTCTCTGTCTCTCTGTCTCTCTCTCCTCCTGCAAATGAAATAAATTAACCTACTTTCCCCCCGTACTCGTCTTGAATTCTCCCGCTCCCACACTCTCACCCTCGTGCCCTCCCTCTCTCCTCTCTCTCTCATGTATTCTCTCCGTCTCTCTCCACTTCTTCTTCTTCTTCTTCTTCTTCTTGCCCCAGTACAGAAATTACCATCTTAAAATAAAAATGAGCCCTCGCCCACGCAAACGCAGCTCGACTTCATTTCAAACGCAGAGCCCTTGTTATTAAACGACCCACCAATAAAACCAAGCTGTTGAGGAATAAAAGAGCCAAAAGGAGCAGAGCAGTACAAAGACCCCCCCCCCCCCCCCCCAACCTCCCCCCCCCCCCCCCCCCCCCCCCCCCCCCCCCCCC